>JALPQI010003016.1:0-96841 GCA_025490895.1 Thaumatotibia leucotreta
TACCTACATTAATAGCCGAACACATTAGCATAATATCCTAGCTACCAAACTGATAGCCATTATAAGATTGCTAAGAGCTGCTATATATAAATTCTATACAGTGTGTCAATCTAATACGGGCGATCAATTAAAACCAGGCATGGGATTCATTAGTGTAATCATGGATTACATGGTTTTTTTAAAGTTACTCTTAATTATGACCCCACAGATTTTTTTTAAGATTATCGGAGCAGCAATGTATGTACGAACATTTGTTATTGTTGACATGACAGTTATGTCATCTGCTTTTGAAATTAGCTGTCAACGAGTGTTTAACTCGCGTATGTTGCTCTACATTGCGCGCCGAATTATTTTGTATGGAAAATTTTGTTGCTCTAATTTTAAGTAAAATTATTTGAATGTACTTATTATGTCGTAATGTAATACCCTTTAAGAGCTTCGCCCGTATTAGACTTACACACTGTATATAAAATCGTCTAGCATGTCTTCTCGCGCGACTTCACTAATGAGCAAGGATATGATGTTATTTGTATAACGTCGATCCCCTGGCCCCAATGTCAGCACATTGACAAGTGAACACACACTTGAACACACTCTGGCAACCCTAGCCAAGTCAACACTTATCAGTAAGAGCTCTAAGCCTTTTATTAATAAATAACAAGTAAAATACATCAAGAACGCCAATACCTGCATTGCAAAAGTGAAAGCGGACTGCTCGCCTTGAAAAACTGAGACACGCACATGGAAGACACTCAGGTACACTGCACGAGCACTATTTATAAATCCATAAAATAACCGTTTCACTTTTAAACATCAAGTATTGTTTTTGTAAACAAAGGAAATCATTTAAAACTGCAATCTGAACTAACGGTACTGACTCCAATTGCAACAGCTGATTGGGCAATAAACTCAAGTGTCACATATGACAAATGTCGGCTGTGTTGCCAGTACAATAAATAAATAAATATCTGAGGTGCGTTCCGAAACCATACTAAAATACTTAACGGTCGGTGCTTGCACGGAAGTAACGTTCCCACGATGGCAGAAAATTCAACGCCTAAACAAGACACGCCAAAATGTGGGAATTGTGGTAAAATTAATAAAGAATAACGAATACATGAAATGTTCATTGTGTGAAAATGTGTATGACCTACTATGCACTACTGTCACCTCACGCACCCCCCTTCAAAAACAATGTCGAATGATAAGAAAAAGTCCTGGAAATGTCGGCAATGTGTAAGTAAAAAACCAAAAAAAGATGCATGTAAGACTAAAACACTTAATGAATGCTTTTCTGACAAAAATGAGTCGCCACTATTAAAAGCTATGTCAACAGAGAATCTTAATAGCAGCCCAAATCGCGAGGAACTTTCCACATCAACAATAAATGAGGATAGCCCTAGGAGCTTGCCAAATATTTCTCAGTTAGACAACTCGGAGATGGTAGCCCTAAAAGATAAACTGGACAATGCCACTACCGAACTATGTAGTGCTCACGTAGAAATAGAACGACTAAATATAGAGAACAGTGATTTAAAAAAGCAAATAGAGGACTTCCAAAAGAAACAAAACATATACAACAAGCTCCTAAATGAAGACACGCCTAAAAAAACGTACACCGCAACGCAACCATAAACTAACAACTGCTTGTGAAGCTGAAAAAATTAAAATAGGTTTTTTAGAAAATGAAATCTCCGCATTAAAAAAGAAAATACAACTTTTAAAGAAAAGGATGAGTCTTTTATTAAATGAAAACAAACAAGTTAAACAGGGATTAAAAGATAAGGCGGATACAACACTGTCCCACATAAAGAGGTCGGTAATGAAATTACAGAAAACGGTGAAAGAGCTGGTCGAAAAATCCCCATCTAACACAAATCTGATGCCACCTCCGGTTAAGAATGATTTAGAGGAGTCCCTAAACAAGCACCATTCCCGCAAGCCGCAGTTACTGCTACTATCTGATTCACATGGGGCGGACTTACTGCTCCCTTTATCAAAAATTAGAAGAAAGGATTACGACGCAACAGCGGACATAATTACAAATGGAACCACAGAACGAGTACTTCATAACTTCAAAGAAAAGATAGCAAATTTTAAAAAATCTGACTGTGTAATAATATTGTGTGGCTCGAGCGACTATAATGTATCGCCTATATATAAATCCATTGAACTTTTAAACAGAGCTATTCAATCAGCATCAAACACCAATATTGTTATCTGTAATATTCCTTATAGTGTAAATGAACATTCGCGGGATTATAATGACTTTGTCAAAAAATACAATCAGGCCATCGATAGGAAGTTAAGTAAAGCTCCAAACCTATGGGTACTTGACTGTAACGTGCAATTGCAGTATAGTGATTATAAAAATAATGGTAATGAACTAAATCGGTGGGGGAAATGGGCGCTTGCTCAATGTATAAATAGTGTGCTGAAAAATGTTAACGAACTGTTTTATAACTCGAAAAGTTTTTTAGATGTGACTGTCTCGAATACAATGAACCTAAGCTAGTTAAGCCGCCACCTGTTGTTTCGTCTATATCGGGTACTGTGTTTAAAGTCTATCATCAAAATATTAGATGTCTAAGTAATAAGGTTTATCGGCTTGAAGCCATCTTGCAAAGTTGGGATAGAACTAACGTGATCTGTTTAACTGAACATTGGAAAGTAGTTGATGATTTAAAAACTATAAAAATAATGAATTATAAACTCTCCTCGTCTCATTGTAGAAAAAATAACATTCACGGGGGAAGCTGTATATATGTTCATAATAGTATAGAGGCAACAGAATTAAGTGATCTTGTACATTTATCAGTGGACATGGTGATTGAGATTTCTGCAATTGAGATAAGCTATTCCAAGTTAACAATAATTTGCATATATAGGCCCCCGTCTGGGGATATGAATATATTCTTTGAGAAATTATCCATTCTATTGAACACAATAAACGACGATCCAAAAGGTAGTAATACGTTAATCGTTGGAGACTTTAATATAGATTTATTAAAAGATAGCCGTAGCAAGAACAAACTGTTGGACCTAATGAATTGTGCAAACCTCAGTCCCATAGTTGCGTGTGCAACTAGATGTACCAGTTCGAGCGCGTCATGTTTGGATCATGCTTACTCCGATATCAGGGAAATTGATTTTGCTTTTGTTAAAAATGGGTTATCTGATCATGATGGGCAGATGATGTCCATAAAATGCCAGCAAAACGACTGTAATAGTGTCAAAATGATTGAGATGAGACGTATAACGCCTTCCAGATTGAACTGTTTTACCGAATTTTTGGACATGTATGACTGGGAAAAAATTGTAATGTCTGGTAAGGAACCAGAGCAGGTCCTTGATTCCATTATTAACGTGTTTTTACATGCCTTTATGCAAGCATTTCCTAAACATAGACATCCGAATTGCAATAAAGATAAGAAATGGGTCACTGCTGAAATCATTGCAAAAAAGTACTTACTAGATGATATTAAGGATCTGTGTAACGTATTTCCTAACAATCTATCGCTCCAAAACTTTAAAGACCATTTTGAAGAGCTATATAAAAAAATAATAATATTTAAGCGTAGTGGCTACTTCAGAAACGAAATACGTAAAGCCAATAATAAAGCAAAAGCTGTTTGGAGTGTAATACAGTCTGAAACTAGTGCAACAAGCAGCAGGTCAATATCTTTTGAGTCTTCTGAGCCGGACGTGCTGGCAAGTGACATAAATACGTTCTTTATCAACTCCGTGAAAAACTCCCTGAGACAACCAGACATGTGGCAAGCACAGTAATATCTAGATTCATATAGGTTAGTGGCAGTAGAATGTGCAGTATTAAAGCCATTTTCAATTGGAGAGATCTATCAACTTATAAAACGAATTAAGCCCAAACCCACAAAGGATGTGTATGAAGTGCCTACTCGGATTTTGCGTGAGCTGCCTCCGGCTTTCATAGATATATTATGCTATGGCATGAACCTATGTTTAAAAAAAGGGTCCTATCCTGAAGTCTTGAAAAAGATAAAAGTTGTACCAATATACAAGGGAAAAGGGGCCAAAAATGACCTAAAAGAACTATCGGCCCCATATCGATAATACCGGTATTGTCTAAAAATTTTCGAACTGGGCCTCGCAAATAGGTTAATTAATCATTTGACAAGTAAGGGTTTATTAGCAAACGAACAATATGCCTATCAGTCTCAAAAGTCGACAGTAGATGCGACCAGACACCTTTTAAAAACTGTTTTTGAGAAATTAGAATTGGGATGCAAAGTTGCAATTGTGCTATGCGACCTGTCGAAAGCATTCGACCTCGTAGACCATAATCTAATTATTAAGAAGTTAGACCACTACGGCATTCGTGGCACATTTTTGAAAGTGTTCGAATCTTTTTTAATGAACAGGCAACAATTATGCGAAGTCGAAGTAAATGGTTTTAAGGGAAGATGCAATTACCAATCACTGGATTCCATTTCTGTTCCTCAGGGATCAATAATAGGTAATTACTTGTTTATTACATTGGTAAATGACTTGTCAGCGTGTACATCGCATGGTCAACTGATCGCTTATGCTGATGATAGTGCCTTTGTTGTTTGGGGCTCTAATTTTATAGAACTGAAATCTAAAGTAAACAATCTGATTCGGGATGTAAAGCACTGGTTTACTATAAATGGTATGATACTCAATCTTGAAAAAACCAATGTAATCCAGGTTAGCCTTCGGGGTTTGCCATCCCAATCATTGATCATTGAGCTGGATAATATAGTAGTACCTACAGTTAATAACGCAAAATACCTTGGCTTCACCTTGGACTCTTCATTGAAGTGGAATACCCACATAGACGAGCTATGTAAGAGGTTAGGAAAAGCGTGTTATGCAATTTCGAGACTAACAAAAATGTTAGATGAACAGTGTGTCAGAAATGCATACTTTGCTTACTTTCAATCACTTGTTACGTATGGAATTGATATGTGGGGACAAGCGGCGGACAGACAAAGGGTATTCATAATGCAAAAAAGAGTAATTAGGATTATGGCTGGGGTACCTTGGGATACACCTGCCCGTAGTTTGTTTCGTGATTTAAAAATCATGACTGTTCCAAGTCTGTACATATTGGAAGTGGTCAAAGTGGTACGCAAAAATATCGAGGAATTTAAAATGAATGGTCCTAATTCCCGAAATGGGCTCAAACTCCTACCCAACCGCCATAGATTAAAAAAGTCTGAGCAATGTTTGTGGTACATAGGTCCTAGAATATATAATTGTTTGCCAAATAGTTTGAGGACCCCCGATTTATCAGACAAAATATTTATAAATAATCTTAAGGATTACTTAGTAGAAAAGGCATTTTACACATTAGAAGAATTTATGGAACAAAATAATAATAAATTATAAAATAATTAATAATCTGTATAATATTTGAATGACATAATGATTTTTATTTGTATGATTGTGATAGATTTAAGATGTAAATAATGAAATGACATGTAACATACGTTATGAATAAATGAATCTGAATCTGAATCTGAATCTACAATTGTAAATTTACTGTTTCTCCAATCGGGGACGTCTATAGGCTACAGTTACCGCTTACCATCGGAAGGGCCGTTCGAAATTCCGACAAAAACCGAACCTCATGTGAAGATTTAATGAAAATTGTATTAAACCTTCCGACAATTGTCACGGGGTTGGACCGTCCGATAGTAAGCGGTAGCCGTAGCTTACGGAGGCCTGTGACGTCAGTAAAAGTGACATTTTACAATTGTCACACTTGTAAGTAATTATGGTAAAATAAGCCACTGGTTTCAATATTTTCAACAGACTCTGGTTGTCACGGGATTCGAACCCACCTCCTCCAGGTTACCGGCTCAGCGTGCTCCCTATCACTTTTGAAAGTAAAATAACCAAAAATTAAATTGAATAAATGTCTGTGTTTAACGAGACACGGGGCATTCAGTTACGAGTTGTTAGTGGAGTTTAAAAAATGTAAATGAATAGTCAAATAAATCATATTCCCTAGTTACAAGTTAGATATCACGGGTAAACCGATATTCTAGTATTAGTTAAATATCGTTCCATTTATACGTACAGATAAAATTACTCCGCCATTATAGCACTAAACTGAAACGTCTGCCCGGACAGCTTTTAACCAAGCATTTGTAAAGTGCCGTGGTTATTACAAATTGGAGTGACAGTCTCATTTCCATTATAATAATCGAGGGCCCTTTATTTTTAAACTAAAAGGGTTCAGGGACCCCCATTAGCCGGTGACAGTTGAAGACTTTCGAAAATCAACAATAATCTGAGGAATGTCGAAGAGTTTGCTTCAGTTTACTATATATTACAAAGTCAAAGTTTTATTGAATTTGAACTTTCACACCACTTACAACACCTAGTCTCATGGTAAGCTCAATTAAGACTTGCGATGTTGGTACCTAGCGACTATATAATTAAATGTATAATAGATGGAGACCAACATATATGTAGATACTAATGTACTTATACATTGACAACCACGATCAAGGAGTATAAATATTTGTGAAAATACACCAATAATGCTCTCGTCGGGATTCGAAGCCGGAACCTCCAGCTTCGTAATTCGTAGGCAAGCTCACTGCTAACTAGGCTACGGAGTTTGACAATTTCAACAGACACATGTAAAATACGAGGGCTCCATTTAGGCCATTTGTAATTTAAAAACCTTAATTTTAGTCAGCTTCGTAACGACAACTAAGCTCTATATTTCGATAAAAACTCTGTTTGGGTGTTAACTTTATAAACTATAAGCGATATTGTAAAAACGCCGATGAAGCTTAAATAAAATTCCTTAATATGAAAATGCCCTTAGAATGATTCATAGATATAAAACTTAGTTATTTATACGCCTCAGCAAGGTCAAGTCTAGGTCTAATAAAGCCGTATAATTTATACGTGGATACAACTCCGGCGCAGGTCTGCATTCCACATGCCTGCATCAGCGGTGACGCATACCTGCAACAAAGGATATCTTGTTAGTTTTATATGAAAGAATAAGATGATAGGAAGGAATATGCATTGGATGAAATATTTAAGTAAAGATTCAAATCTGCGTCAATCTTGCAAATCTAGAAATTATCAAAACGTATGTCAATCGTACAATTTTATGTACAAAAGACCATGGACAACGTCGTATGGAAAGTGGACAAAACAACCAACAGAGCTGAAAGTTGTGTCACTAACGCCGCGGCCACGACATAGGTCTAAGGTGGCCGGCTTAGCGGAAAACGTATGGTTCTCCCTCACGTACCCATATCGGCATCCCGCTCCAACTCATGGATTCGCTCGCCGCTGGTCGCCTTCGCCCAATGTCGTGGCCGCGGCATAAGTAGGTATTTACATTTATTTCATTATATGGCCACTATGTTTAATTCCATTGCAAAACCGAGATATTAGTTATAAATTATAAATATTGGATGTCATATACCAACGAAAAAACGACTAAGATCACCAACGTGGTGGTGGCCGAGGTGGGAATCGAACCATCAGCTTTTGCGGCTGATGCCTGCTCCGCTCGGCCACTCGGTTTTAGCAACCACCAGTAAATTTTCTCGGGTATATGCAATCCTTTACAAGGCTAGGCGCCTTTGACCATACTCTAAGGGGCAAGCAATACATGCCTGTACATCCTATTAGAATACTTTACAGTTTTCTAGAATAGCTAGAGAACTGGTGCTGCCATCTATGAGATATTTGTATTACAGTCAGAGTAAATACGATGATGATTGGTTTTTGGACGACGGTGATTTACTTAGAGAGTACTCGTACCACCGCAGAACGTCTTACTTATATAAAATTATTCAATAGAAATTAACTTTGCATCTGGGGCAAAAATCTTTTCGTTGTCTTTTTTCATGTGTCTCGACTCAGTATATAAAAGAAATCCGGTGCACTTGTATTTCTTTTTCAAATATTGGAAACAAAACATCATCTCATACAAAAATCACGACTGTGGCACGTTTTTAGGGACACAAAATAAGACAACGAAAAGAATGTTGGCCCATCTATACAGCGTCGGTATTTGATACGGGCGAATAATTAATCCAGCTATAATATCTGATCCTACGAGTCGTATAAGGTAACAATTTCGTTAAATTTTGTTGTTGATTAGGTGTAATGATTTTTCTTAAGTGCAACCCAGCAGCAATGTATGCCGGCCAACTGACATGAGACTCGTATGATGACGTTTAGATACTTATGTCTACTTTAAGTAATGTGGCTACCAGTGGATGCAATACATTGCGGGCTCAATTATTTTGTATGAAAAAAAAAAACCTTAATTTCTAAAATAAATTTATGTAAATAGGTCCGATAGTAATCGCCACTAAAATATTCGCCCGTATCAAATACACACGCTGTAGAATGAAAAAACTACAATACCTAAACGCTGACGGATTCGGAAAACGCGGCTATTCTGCATGTTATTACGTATGTATACCCACTTAAATCTGAAAAGTACTCCAGTTTTGGAAATAGGCTTATCACCAAGAAAATTCATTTCATTCATTCAAAAAGCTTACAAATCTTTCATTGCGTTAAATTTTCCCGTCAAAGAAGATCGGGCCACCATCAAAACCGAATATTTTGTTCGGGTCTGGTCCTCGTTTGCATAATTTCAATTATTACAGCCCTAACAAAGAACTTTCGCTGTTTGAATGAATATTCTAGAAAAACCGATCATCATTTCAGCTTTCATCTATAACGCACTACTGAACATTGACATATTAGGCTTCTTTATACCTCAAGGTCTTTAGAAGCACAAGTAATCCAATTTTTTTTTTTTATTAAATTAAATTAATGAAAAAAATAATCTTTTCGGATTTTGGACTTCAGATCCATAATTTGTTAGTAATGCTTATGACATGACATTGACTTTAAAACTAGGTTTCTAAAATAACTGAAACTAGGCATTATAGGTTGTAAAAGATTACATATATGTCTTTTTTTTATTCTTTGGCAGTTCTAAACCGTAGATAATGAGGGTGACGTAATATTTTCCATAAAAAATAGTGACTTTATGTAGTTATACGTAGTAAAATATCTGACCCTTTTTTTAGCCATCCCAATCCTGTACATTACATTAGTGAAAAGTAGGTTATATTGAATACCCCTTTTGAAACAAATAAAATAGGTATGTGTTTTTCCGTCGGCGTAACGATTTTGTTGAAGTTCTCAACTAATACCACCAGAATAGGATAGCTAAACTTTGTTTGAAATCAATGTTGTTCTTACCAAACTGTCCTCGATAGGCTTCCACAAAGACGGTGGTGACGGAAATTTGAATTGGAATAAGCTCCTTTTGTTCTCATATTAATATAAATTAAGTACTTTGGCTGCCGAATAATTTAATATTTTCGTTTGAAATTGTGTGAGAAAGTTTTCTATTTCGATTGGGATTATTTATAGTGCAACAGATTTATACATAACATCGAATTGTAAGGTAGGCATATAGGTAGATACTACTTGTAATAATGTGAAGTAAGTCGGCATAAACTCATACACTAAAGCCCACAACATCTCCATTAGCATTAGCAAATTTAAGCTACGTATTATTCTAAATTAGCATAATTTTCAAATAATTATATGGAATGTTGTACATTAAAATAGCTAAACAAACCATATTCTCAACTCAACAAATTGCAACACTCGTATTGTTTAGACACGACCTGTAAAATACATGTGTCTTCCAAAACAGGTCCTAAGTGCATATCGATATGTGATGGGAAATAAGGCCTTAGCGTAGTGCAGTAAGGGTGTTTTTTCTGTGAAATAACACATGTGGTGTATTCGCAAAACGCTTCCTGTGCTATGCCACAATTACGCCGTACAGAGAATATTTGGAATGCTTAGCGACCACACATGGAAATAAACCCCGCTGTTTGATCTAGGGCGTAAAACAGGTTTAAATAAAAAAATGTACTCTTTTGTCGCGACTGTACTATAGTATCAACATGTCATGTAATCACACGGGGAATTTGAAATTAGTGTTCTTTTCGTACTGACAGCAAACCCAATTGCAACTGTAAGATTAACCAAAAAGTTTGTTCAAGAGATGTTCTTCAATATTTTGACGCGAGTCATTCATTGATTCACTACATTCTTTGCAATTAGTACTTCATTTGGATATGTGTGTAATCATTCACCTCAACTCTCGTACCGATGTGATACCTATACCTTTAGTCCATGAGTTGTCAAGAATGTTAAGTAACGGATACGTTAGATTTTACTCGATACGTAAAGCAGGCTATCGTGCTGGCTCCAATATTAAAAGCACGATAGAATACTTTAACATAATCTTTACTTTTCTACTCATGGTACGGGTACGGTGCGAGCGTAATAGACTGATTTACGAATCGAGTAATCGCTAAAGCCGCGTTTTCACTTAAGTGTTCTGAGCGAGCATTCACTTGTTCGTGGGCTGACGAACGAATATTTTGTTTTGTGAAATCCTGTTTTCTTGTGCCCAAGAACGAACGAATGCTCGCTCAGAACACTAAGTGGAAACGCAGCTTAAGGTACGTCTACTGTGTTGGCTGTTGGCGATATTCTTGCAGTTCATCATCATCATCATCATCATCATCATCATCATATCAGCCGAAAGACGCCCACTGCTGAACATAGGCCTCCCCCAAAGATTGCCACAATGACCGGTCCTGCGCCACCCGCATCCAGCGGACTCCTGCGACCTTCACCAGGTCATCGGTCCACCTTATGGGGGGCCTACCCACGCTACGTCTTCCGGTACGTGGCCGCCACTCAAGAACCTTCCTGCAGTTCATAGCATGACTGATATCACGCAGATGGTTCGCATAAGTCGATTTTTACAATCATCTTAGAATAGCCCGTGTGTACTCAAACGTATGCAAGCATTAGTAACACGGTACCAAATACCGTGGCATATCGTGTTATTTGCCGTGAATTCCGTTTTATAATTCGCGTGTCGGGATAACGAATCTTGCAACGTTTTATATTTGAACGGAAACAATTTGTTTTTCATATAGGTACAGGAATATGTAGACTTGCAGAGAACGCTCAGAATTATATTTTTAATAATGATTACGAACCGATGAAAATAATAGTAGAATGTTTTTGTACGGTTGGCTAGATGTTACCTAAGTAGCAAGGTTCTTACTTACCTAATCAATAAATATTGGTAAGCATTAATAGTTAAAATTTTTGAGTATTTTAGCATGAAAATTGCTACGTAACATTCGGCAATCAAATTGAAACATTTTAATTTTAATTTTTTTAAATTTAATATACTATTATAATTAATCAAATAACTGTACAGGTAAATCTGCGTATAGCAATTTTAATCAAATGTATTCAATGCAAGACCAGAAATATAGAAAGATTCGACCAACTGAAACCCGGAGATGCTTTTAATATAATGAAGTTTATTCATTCCGATATTATTAATGGAAATCACGTTCCTTTAACAAAATTAAAAACCTCAATGTTGTTAAGATTACCATTTGAAGATATCTTATCCTGACGTCTGACACTAACAGAACCCGATATTTTGCAAAGATTTTGTATAAATTAAAGGAGGCATTTCGTCAAAATAATATTTTACAAGAGTTTGCGATGTTATTTTTAATATAATATATAGTCCTTATTTTGATTGTTTCGTAGGTAAGAGGCTTAAGTAAATCACCTCTTCTATAAATAGCTAGCACATAGCGTATAAACGAACATATAATGGATTTAGTTATTGTTCCAATAAGTACGGAAAGTTGAATGTCTTACCAATTGTTTAACTGAAGTTTTTAATCTCTTAATATACAAATATTTTCTATAGGTACTTTATACAATTGTATGTATCACATTGGCCTTTTTAAGATTGTAACAGCTACAACCATACCCATTACAAAGCAATTTTGAATTTGGATCTAGAGCATACCATCAAATTAAAATAAACCATTAATACCCCGAAGCTTCGATAGCAAATCAACCCAAAAAACCTTCCAAAGCACCTGACCGCCGCTGTTTTATTTTAATCTGTTTTAATACCGTGGTCTTTGAACCAGTCAAAATTGATCTCCGATTTGGTAGTATTATCTTGGATCTCTAGATTGCCAGTTAAACAGATTTCACTAAGGCAAATGCTCGCTCACACTCGGAAACCGATTAAAATACAGCACCAGGTGTATATCGAAATATACACACTGAACTACAACGTCGTATCATTATGGAATTTACTTTGATATATGTCGTTTCACTTCTAAAGTTTATACCACAGGTATATCGGACGAACAGATGGTCTGAGATTTCTTTAATAACACCGGATGCTGAATGCAGATACTGGCTGAATTGTGTTTGGTTTGAATGCTATTGCAATCGGCGATTCAAAAGCCACATTCGAAAAACAGGAATTAATTCTGACTTTGTATATCAATTATCGTTGATAGTGACCAAAACTAATGTTCACCTAAATTGACGGCCAAAATCAAACAGAATTCTGGAAATTGAAGATTTTGCTTCCAAATCAAATTTATTCTGTCAGTAATGAATTCTAGATTTATTCCAGGGATTTCAAAACTACTCAAGTTTCTAAACACCCAAAACTTGAGTGATGCCTATAGGTTTTCTTGGGATTAAATGAAACTAAACTTATACAAGCATCCAAGTTTCTTATCACAGTATTTTCCTGAAATCTTCCATCAATAACATTCCTGTAACTTACTGCCGTTACATTAAACACACAAACTACATATAAAACATCGTTTAGCCCTAACGTGACAGGACAATAAAAAGGTTTTGTGCCCTCTGATGCATGACCGTAAAAAGTGGCCCACATGTACACAGTGCTGACTCATTGGACAGTCTTGACTTATGACCCAGTATTACGAGCTTTACAAGGGAATTCCAACCTTATGAGGATACAAGTAAGCTACAGTTGATATGTTGGATCGGATGCGATAATACGCGATGTTATGCCTGGATTCCAGGGTTATGGACGGAGTTGGGTCAAATTCCGAAAACGAGAAGGTTGAAGGCTCAAAAACCTGTTTAACGGGGTAGTCGACCATCTCAATTAGTCACGATCACAGTGACCTCAATTTTACACTACTTGTAGCGCATGCAGTCAAATTAAATGATTAATGTCAAGAAATCACTCACTCCTGAAATCTTTTAACAACCATAATATAACCGGATAGGGATACCCTATTGATAATGCTAATGTTCATTATCTACAGTAAGTGTTTTTAATATTACCTGAAACCGTAACCAAACGTAAGTGTATGGACTATTAAAGTTGAAGTTAGTCTCGATCAATAAAGCGTAAAAAAACTACCAAGTAAGTAACGCCTAGGTACACTAACTTGAGACATGGAATGGAAAAATCGGCTAGCTATTGGCAGTTGCGACAAATTATATTGCGTAATCATGTGGTGTATACATTTTATTGCATAATGTCAGAGGAAAAAGTCAGATTTTTTCAACAAAACGAATGAAGATTTCAGGGTGCTTAGCCAAGTTGCCAATCGCTAGCGCTTAAACGTCAGTCGTAAGCGAAAGGCAGCTAACTGTCTTTGTCGCACTAATATGCAAGAGTGACAGAGAGGGAAAACTACGATACGCTACCAAGCGCTAGCGATTGGCAACTTGGCTAAGCATCCTGCGCTGTTGCGAATGCCATCCTCACGGGGTATGATAGCATTGATGGCCGAGCTATTCTCTATTGTGGGATCGTGACATTAATTTGTGCAAGTTTGTTGCCTCTTAATATTTATTCTAGCCCGTGACAATCGGTCTTGTCTTCTAGAATAACATTATGCAGGCCATTAGTTACGGTTGATTCAACCTCTACATTTCAGACGTGAAAGGAATACCTTTTTATCGTGATTCTAGAGCCTATATAATACGTGACAACACGGTGTTTGAATAAGATAATAAGCAAGTTATTTATTTCTCATCTCTAGTTTCTTAAACTACTGTTTTTATGATACCTAACCCTCGTTAATTAACACTTATTCTGAAGTCTTCCATCTAATCACATTCAGTGAAATCACTGCTAAAACTTATCCGGAATTCAGGTTTTACCAATTGCAGAAAGAGAATTCTAAAATTCTCCACGGTTTCAACGGTTTTCCTTTTTCAAAAGTAAGAACGATTTACCGTCCGACTGATGAGAACGGCTTGAGTCACCCTTTAGAAAAAAAAAACGCGATATCAATTAAATTCCGCCGGTGTAAATGTGGAATGTAAATCTATCACCCACTTGAAAAGATCGTATCTCAGTGCAAGGTTTACCGTAAAACATATTTTACTGTTAGTAGCACAGAGTTGATTTTCAAAATGTTGGTTTACGGTGTGATGAGGTTTAGAAATAACCAAATAAAACTACGAATGTTTGTAAGTTGGCGCGTTAATTAACGAACTGAATTGAACCTTATTGCTTAAGCTTTGTCTGCATATTTATATTTCAAAGAATATTTTTTGGAAATTAATAGAAACGGTGTATTGATTTCAATAAAAACCTGTTAGCAATTAGTGTGATATTGTGTTTCAATAATAGAACGTTGTATTTGAAAACTTTGATAGTACACTACGGTGTCATATTAAATGCGATCCATTAAAACGGCATGTTCAGTTTCGTATTTTGAATAAAAAAAAAAACAAAAAGACATTTCTTTCTTCAAAAAAATCTTGTGTAGGGCCGATCGCCTAAATTGGCCAAACCTCCATAGACAATGAAAATCATTCCTAATGGAAAGAAATATAAGTTTATACAATTTTAGGTACAGTCACCGTCATATTTTATAACAAAAAGGCCGCAAAGTAGTTCGGTTCCAGCAACAAGTCGCTATTATTTTTGCGGTCTTTTTGGTATACGATACTATCGGCAATGACTGTACTTATTGTGTCATATTTTGTAAAATATCAAGGAATCCCACAGTAAAACCAGCATAACGCCTATCACCCCAAGCAATATAAAATTATCTACGGACGCTCCCAATAGCAAATGCGGTTCACGGACCTCCCGATAAGGATTCAATAACCCCTGATAGACACTATCGGTTTATGCAAATACTCCTCCAAGTTCCGGAAGGGCGTATGTAGTCAACGATTGGAATACTTTTAAGACAAAAGGAAATCGAGGATGATGTTCGGTCGCCAAAAGTTGTAGCAGGTACGGTAAGATCGATAATTACTTTTGGATTGATGAGATGATTATTCTATTTTCTAAGAAATGCATTAAATTTGTTGGCAATAGCAAATAAGATAGCGACAGAAAGTCGATAAGTACTGTTTAGAGTGGTTTAAAATACGAGTGTTGTAAAGCGAAACTTCTGGAATAGACCAAGAATACGAGTAGCTAATATTTGTAATTTAATAGACCAAGTGGAAGCATAAGATATAATGTATTACTTAGTCCCTGGTGACGTTTGATGAATGTCTTCTGCCGGTCCGTGATAACAATAAGAACTAAAATTGTATCTTATTTAACAGTGATAATATAAGAGATGTTAAAACTTGAGGGTTGCGGTTATAAATCTAGAACCAGCGCAGTAAAATTTTATAATAATAGAATTATGACATACAATAAATAAATTTAAAGTATTGAAATAGTGGCTGAATGAAACAAAACAAATGTCATACATAATCAATTTTATGAAAATCTATGAGATCAACGCACAGTGATCTTTACATAGAATACTAAATCGTTAGCGTGTTCGATCTCGCTGGTGGCGCCATCTGTTAGTGGCCATTGTGCCTTATTGAGCTACGCTTGCTTGCCAGTGCTTTATTTATCCTAACAATAAATCAGTTCTAAATCACCAGTCAATGGCAAATCAATAGTCGTAAATAATATGCGAACATCGAACAGAGACCTTTCTGTCAGAGGCGCCAGCGGAGATTGCAACTAGATCGCCAATTATAAAACGACGTCGCATGCACAATGCAACAAGTGCATAATAAGGCTGAGAAGTTAGTGCATTAGTCCGCTGAGGCAGCTGGAGTGCATTCAGCTGCACTGTGTTAGTTTAAGTGGATCAATTACCTTAGGTACTTGAAAATAGATCTTGGCTTAATTACATTTCAAGTTTAGAGAGTAAATATTACCTATCCACAAGCTGGACGCTTCCAACTTCGGTTGTGACAGACGCGAGTGAAAAGGATAGATTCATAAAATAAAATTAAACTAATTGTTAAAACACAAATAAAATTATTTATTAACTAAATATTATGATCGGTTACTGCGAGGATTACACATGAAATAAAACGAGTGTATCCGTTTTCATAGTTTTATTTCATAAATATTTTGATTTGTACTTTTATTTTTTCCCCAGTAGTCACCCTACTTAATACTATACAAATTATAAATATTGGATGTCATATTGTCATATAACAAAGAAAAAACGAGCAAGATCACCAACGAGGTGGGAATTTTAATTTATATATGTAAGTATGTTTATTAGAAAAAGTGACAGACGTGCGTGACCTCACAAACGGCCCCAATGGAAGACCAGCGCTGGGCTGTAATTACAGGCCCCAGCTTTATGCTGAATTGGGGACCGTTTTGTGGCATAATTTGTTTCTTGTCGTTTTAAATGTGTATCTTGTAAAGCCATGTGTGTCACAAATAAATATTTTTTCTTTCTTTCTAATCGATCCCACGTGCTCAGCTTTCGCGTTTCGCTCTGCACCTCGGACGTTGGTGATCTTGGTCGTTTTTTCTTTGCTATATGACATCCAATATTTATGAAATATTTTTTTTAAACGGATTATTTCGCGAATATTAATTAAATTTAATTTTTTGGCCACTTAACTGCAACAAGTTACGTAAGAGTCGCCGACAATAAAAGTTACGAACAATGTAAACAGACCTTGCAATCAAAATAGTTTTAATTTTCATATATTTTGATCCACGTGCCATTGGCATAGGTTCTAAAACTATAAATATAATTAGACGGTTAAACTCACGTGTATTTAGTCAGTACGCACGACTCGTTTCGGAGACCCTAGGTCTCCATTATCATTATCAAACTGAGCCCGCGTTCACGCCAAGCGACTCGCGAGCGCGGCGCGTACGTACTTTAGCCGTTTCATTATATTTACAGTTCATCTGTTTAACGAAAGTTTAAATTCAATTATGAATACATGTTCAGACGTGACTGTACAAATTACCACACATTGTTAACCTTTTACACGTTCCCAAATCCTTTAAACTTTACCAATTAATAAATAAAATCCTAGAGGGCACTCATAGACTCCACAGATAAATTGAATCTTAGTATTTTTGGCGCTTACATCACAACAAGACACTTTTCTATACGATTTTCCTTAAAAATGCCATAAGCGCCGTACACAATAATTTCAGGGATAACGATCATGCATCGTCCTTACTCCCTACGTAATACGGTCGAGAATATTACATTGCAAGTTAATTGAAAATTTATACGATGGAATATACGGACAACAAGTAATCAAACTCGGTTAATCGATAACCGGGTCCTTAATTAGATTTGTTTGGCACATTTAACTGTGTTAAGGTATCCGTAAAATTATAATTAGTTTAGTTTGAAGATGATGTGAGTATGTGACGCGGTGGTGTTTTGACAAAGTTAAGCAGACTAAGATAGTCGAAGTATTCGATAGAGCGCGCCCTATTTCAGTACCCACTACTCCGGTAGTTTATACTGTCACAGCGCGGGGAACTCCCGAGGGGAGTTCTCTGTGGGAGGTCTTTCGCTACAAAGCGGAAAAATCAATGGGTCGGCTACGAGCGTAGCGCGTAGCACTCGTCCTCAATGAAAGTGTTAATGGGTAATGCACTATGTATCTACTGAAGCTTGTATTACGTAGTGGCGTTTAGTTTTACTACTTATAGGATAGGGCTCATGCATAAATCATCCTCATTCGACTTTTAACGTTCGCTCGCCGCAAGTTTCACAATATTTCTTAGTTTGTCATCATAGAACACGTGAGGTCTCCTTTCATTCAAAAAAATCATATAGAACCATTACTTACATAAGATGCTAAAATAATAATTAAAACGACGACAGCGACAAAGAACTCTTGAAATGTATCTCAACAATTCCCTGTCGAAGTATACAAACTAGGCAGATATAATTCAATATTCTGTGCCCTCCGTTTCCACCCAAAACGTATTTACCAGGTAACCTCAATATTTAATGTCTATATACCTAATACTCGTACTACAAGCCCTAGGTATTCATACAGTCAACCAATCGAAAACCAAGACAACTCTAGAACCGTATCAAAATGACAAGTTTACCAATTAATAAGTAAATTCCTAGAGGGCGCTCATAGACTCCAGGGTCGCGTTTTATAAAGTTACATTTTTACAATTTCGCTGTTTGCCTCTCTAACGCACGCACGTATTGGCTAGAAAGAGGCAAACAGCAAAATTGTAAAATAACAACTTTATGACAAGTAATTAGAGGTTTCTAGATTACATACTATTTATAGCGCTACTTAGACATAGTTCCTTACTGGCCTAGGTTCCAATTTGTTACCCTACTGTCTAACTACTCATTCTACGTTTTCCCCTTTTTAGAACACCTGTCGGTAGACCTACTTACTACCTACTAAGCCAATTTTAGTAACACTGATCCTATTTTAGCTCCTTCGGATAAGCTACATCCAGTCCACCTAATAAAGTTTATTATTTATATAATAAGTCTAAGCTTTGCGTTATTATATTTATTTAACAACCCTCAGAACAGAAAACCAACCCCGTAAAATTATCTCCTAGTACGATATAAATATATCCATAAAATGTACAAGCTGACCTACTAAGAGTTTCTTTAATATGCATATTATGCTGTGCCGTCAACAAGGTAACTTTATGAAGTGAATTTTAAAATATTCAGGACCTGCGATTGGGTCCAACACAGATCACCAAATAGATGAAGCATATTCGTATATCTAAATAAAAATAAATGAAAGTATGAGTAAATTGAATAACGTTAGATTTTATTCGATACGTAAAGCAGGCCATCGCGCTCGATCCCATATGTTAGAGCGAGCACGAGGGAACGCATTATGTATAGAGTAAAATCTAACGTATCCTTTACTTGCCAACTCCTGGTACGGCTAATAGTTACTCACGTAACTAGACGAGACGATAGCTCGTCATTTTTCGACCCACGTTCTAACAAGTTTACAAGTGCGAAAGTGACGCTTTACCATTATAAGCCACCGCACCATGAGTTGGAAAGTAAAAGATACATTAGGTTTTACTCGATACGTAATGTATTCTATCGCGCTCGTACTGATATATTGGAGCGAGCGCGATGACCTGCTTTACGTATCGAGTAAAACCTTACGTTACCGATACTTGCAAAGTCATGATCATGAGGTTACTGTTGGCGCAGATTTCGACAACGTGGCATAAACGATCCCAACTTAGCAGTTAGCAGTAAGTAGTACTGTTTCACGGCGCCACAGTGTCCTTGGTGAACGCGACTCTAATGCTTCATAATGCAGAATCTGAGAGGAGTAGTCTGTGTTTAGTGAAGAATATAATGAAAACCGGTAATTTGGGCCAGCCATCCGTGATTTTGGGTTCTCTGTCTTTTCGCCGAAAATTGTATTACCGAATTTCACTTCCCAACCGACTTTTCACAGAAGTGTCATTTCGCCGAATCCCATTTTCCAACTTTACATAATCCATCCTAACCCTTTTTTCTACGTGGGGAAATGCGTTACGCATACCACCCGGGCACGGGGATGGACCCGGGTAGTTATGTGTGACTCCCAGGGCTAATGAGGCCCTGGTATACCCACTAAAACCCCACGATCTTCCGACTCGCCGCATTTGAGCGAGGCCACGGGAACTCCGAAGAACACTTCCGTGACCTCGCTGGCGGCTGTCCAGACTGTCGGACTCATCGCAAGGAGTTTGTACTCCGGCCGTCTGTAGGGTATGCCTAAGTTTGCAGCACGCATTCCGTCTCTGGGACCCTTGTGTAGATGACTGATATCCTAACCCAACCTAGTGGGTAATTCTCATTTCCCAACTATGTGGTTGGCAAATAAAATGGTTGAGAAATAAATAATTGTCAAAAGTTATTCGGCCGAATGACACTTCTGCGAAAAGTTGGTTGGGAAATGAAATTCGGCAATACAATTTTCGGCGTGATTTTGTATACCCTAGTGAAATCGAAGTATTTCAAAATATGTAGGTACATTGAACCATCATTATTATTTCTCTAACTAGGCGATCGTCATCTCACTCGAATCTCGAGAAGATCCTAACAGAACGAGAATGAATATTTCATATGTCGAAAATCAAATCAGTATTTCTTAGGTATATCGAATCAAGCTTATGTTTGAAGCGTGCGAGACGGCAAGTCATGTTAGACGGTCGGTATATTTCATTCGAGTTCAGTTGGTTCGTTCGTATTCTATGCGAGAAACGTGTGTAGGCACCTTCACTTAAAGAAAAAACTCTAGGTACGTATATAGAAGCTGCGGTAAAGTTACACTAAAGATAACGCTAGACCATAGTGCAGTAACATTCATCAAATCATAGATAAGTCTGAGTATAGAGGAGAGTAGGGTAATTACTAATTATGTACACATTAAGGTAATTTTATCTTGCAAAACCAGGTTAAGCAGTCATCATTTAGTTTATCAACGTTTAAACAGTTTATTAATTTTAACATTTATAGGAAGATTATGCTTGATCCTCTTCTTAACAATATTAAAGTACCTAACTATCTACTTTAATATTGTAGGTAACATTATTCGTTCCATGGCAATATGATTTTCCGTATTTCGGAACATTGTGTCTCGGGACATATTCATGTACACAGTCTCGAAACACACTACACTGAACATATTCCCATTATACATAACATTTTCTATTCATGTAATATATTCGCCGCAAAGCACTCAAAATAACTTAGAATTGTTAATACATAACCAGAATAGCTACAGCTAACTAACAACTTCAAATACAAACGAATTGAAGCACAAGTCTTACACTTCAATTCATTAATTGGCCTAAAATGAAGGTAGCTACGTGATTGCCCGACTTCCCTCTGTAGAGTACCTGAACAAGCTTACGAAATCCCCATTATATATTCAATTCGCGAAACGGCCAACGCATAAATCTAGCACGCCATTCGTAAATCAAACTTTTTGTCTCCAAATCTATAATTCACGAGTTTCGACGACACTTTTCGGAGTGCTTTTTTGACCTTTGAGAAATCCGAAGTAGATTTACTATATCGAGAATCACGATCGTGCCGTCTTTCTTTCACACTAACGGACGAATTCACAAGTGCGACAGAGTGACGCCACGTCGATCGTGATTTGCGGTAGACCAGATCGTGATGGCGGATCGTGAGTTTTGCTTATTACATTTAGGTAAGTGAAGATGGATTAAGAAAACATTTGCGTATGGCTGTATGGAATATTGAATTGAAGCTAATGTATTACGGTTTCTAGGCACGATTGCTCAGAAGCATCTTTTCGTGGCATATACGTTCCTCACTCTTTGGTACAACTCTTGCGTTTCTTCGAGCGGTTAGGGCTGCGTTATCGCTTATTCGGGTGTGGCATTCAATGCCTTATCGACTTAAGTTGACAGCCCTTGAAAATAGGTAGAAAACGTTTTAGTAGAATATTATTCCTGATAGTTTTTGAGACAAGAAATAACACTAATTCGTACAACATGTGTGCCCTTTTAGATCAAATTGCCACATATCTTAAAAACCACACTACAGGATTATTCACCTGAAATAGAAATTGCCAGCCTCATATTCATTAAACAGCCTCGTACGCTCGGCTTTCCAAATTCAGAAATTCCCTTGCCTTTGTATATCAAGTTCCACTCCATTATCAAAGTATTTTCATAACACCGACATTAACCCTTGTGATAGTAAATTATGACCTGTATCGGGTTACGAGCAGGCCACACTGTTGATACAGGATGTTGTAACGCATATTACAGCCATTACCTGTGCCATAGGATACCTTGAACGGCAACTGATACTGTGAGTACTAGCATTATGATGACCAGCTAAACACCGGGTGTTATAGGAGCATTATACTAAAATGTCCCTTTAACCAATTCCGGAAGGACCTTTAAAGGGAATTCATTAAAATTAGTTACACAGTGTATCAAACAAAAGAGATACCATTCTATTTCTGATAGTAGATATATGTAAATACAAAATTCATTGGCAATTTTTGTCGTCTGAGCGGCATGAGGTTCAAGTAAATTGCAAACAAAAAAAATTGAGATATCAAAATCTATTCTATGTCATCTAATAGTCTAAATGGTATCACCTAATCAAGACAAAATAAACTTTAAACAATGATAAAAAGTGCATGTGATACAGTATAACTCCACGATTGTAGTAAATATCTTTCGAAAAACAAATGCCTGTTTATATTTTCATAATATTCTTCACTTTAGACAGTACACTGGTCACCCTGAACGGTCCTTTAGCAAATTAAGCTATTTTTGGAATAAATAAACAATATAATCTTTATGAACCTTTTCGGAGTTCTACCGTAATTTTCTGCTTAGCCGGACTTCTCCCGATTATCCTAATAGGATTGGGGGTGTAAATTGGGGTGAGCATTATAAAAATCACCATCCTGCGTGGGCGATATGTCTAATTAATTACTAGGGGTCGGAGGTCGGACTATGGGTGCAAAACTTTAACAAAACTTTAAAATTGACATATGGGAACACTTTAGCCAACAAAAATACGAATATTATTGAAAAATCTGTATCCAATTTTATTCCCTATCTCGGAATCTTCAACTTACAATATGTGGGTGTGTAGATATTTATATTTTATCGCTGTTTGAGCTATGTCAAGTCACTTGAGAATTTTGTTAAAGTTTTGCGTCTATGGTTCCGACCTCTAAATTACGTATTCATTCTGAGGCTTTATACAACTATGGGAGAGTCAAAGGAAGAGTTTTTGTTTTTGGTCTAGACGTTCATGGAAACGACTAAATATTTTGTTCTGAAAGGAAGCGTCATGGGTTCTCCGTTACACATTGAAAAAGGGTATCGGAGGGTCGTTAGCCATTTTGGAATCTTTAAACTTATCTATTTCACAAAGTTGAAGAGGAGTTCCCATCTTTTTCAGTAGAATCTATTATAATTAAATAATAGTACAGATAAAATACAACTATTCTGGAGGTGTGAGGTTTTCAAAAGTAAGATTTAAAATGAAATCAAATGGGTAGTGAAATTTTATTTTTTTATTTAGTCTGCCTCGTAGTGTTAGGCCGTGAGTTTTCTGGCCGGTGACCGGCGACCGACGCGTGTCCGCCACCGACGACGTTCGAATGTTTTGTTCGCGAATGTTCGAGGGTGGTTTCTCTGACACGTCGTCGGTTACCCGCTGCCGGCCAGAAAACTCACGGCCTAACGTCGTGCCCGAAACATCAGTAGCCGAACCATGAGCAGTTTCTACTTTATTAACGCGGGTTTACTTGCTATTCAGTTCGCTCGCGCTAATACTCAAGTACGAGCAGGATGGATAGAAAGTAAAAATGTCGTAATAAAAATTATGGAATGAATCATATTCATAACAATTTTAGAAGTGGGTCAACCCTAAACTTGGCAGAATTTAAAAAAATCGTGCGTTCTAGCCTCCTCGCCGCTGTGTAGAGTAAAAAAATCTGTCTTTAAACAAAAGTGGGTCAAAAAGTAGGTATCTTTTAAGATACAATGCCAAGTTAAGGGTTAAAACAGACTCCTATTTCCCGAAACCCTACACGTACTAGTTCCTTACAGCGTTGAAGTAAAACAAAAACTAAAAGTCGGACGTTAAGTCGCGAGTTTTAATTTTCCTCCAGCGAGTAATTTATCAAGCTGATGCCAGCACAAAGGATCTAAGACAATCTTGTTGCCAGTTAGAAATACTGCACTGAATATTGTTTTTTTTTTTTATTAATACTAGGAATCCGCACGGCTAGGCAAACACAGCGTAGGATGTCCACACAAGATGGACAGACGACTTTATGAAGGTCGCCGGGAGACGCTGCATGCAGAGGGGAGGCCTATGTTCAGCAGTGGACGTCTTATGGCTGAGATGATGATGATGATGATGACTAGGAATCCAGTTAAAATAAAAAGTATTTATTAGAATTATAACTCTAAGTATTAGACTTGGGATATCAAATTCATGGAATTAATAAGTATTTTTTTATAATTGGATTAATTAGTCTGCTACTCAGATTTACTAATTTATGAATTTTTTGATTTTTTCCCTTATCTATCTGATAAATGTTAGCTCTATTTTCCTTCATGAATGGAACTTACGACAATAGAGAAAAATGAAACAGCCATCACGGAATTGTTAATTATGATAAAATTACACAACGTATAAAATGTACTGAACTTTTGACAATAAGGTAAAACAATTAAGCTTGAAGCAAGCTCATAATATCCAATTTCTCATAATATTTTATTAAATTTCCGCCGTATCTAATATTCTGCGATGAAATTGAAAACACCTTACACAGTCGCTCTGAAACGAAAGCGTTGGCACAATATAAAGATTGGGTTTATAGGGCATCGCGATCGAGTGATGGGCAGGTCCTTCATCCAAAAAGACCTATCTAGTTAGGTTACCGCTGGCGCTTATGCCCTTTTTCCCAAAGCAAGCTAGTGCCAGAGTTGGGAAAGACGCACTCATAAATTCCTTTACGACAAATAAAAATACGCCCTCGAAATATCGCTGTACGTCGAGTGTAAATCATTCAATCTTGCAAAGCCTTACAGTGGCAGGTAGTCCCTTTTATACTGAAATGAAACTGATATTATACCCAAGTTTTAAGGGTTCTTGGTTGCTTATTTTTCTTCTAAATACTGTTCTCACGAGTGCGGGTCGTAAGAGTCTATGACCATAAATTTGTTATTGAAGACTACGAACAAATAAAACATGGAAAACGCACACCATACTAAATTGCCTTTCAAAAACGGTCCTAAATTTTAGTTGACAAGTGTCACCCCCTCTTCAATACATCACGGCAAAGAATTTCAAAATCAACCTATAAAAACTGAAGGTTTTGATTGGCTATATTCTATAAACATTTGTCAAAGATGTTGCGCCGACATATGCGCGGTGTTAAGAGAAGCGCTATGTCCTACCCCTCTTGGCACAATTGAACAATCGTTTTGGGGGCATTTTTGAGCTGGCGTTAGACGTCCATGTTATATATGGTCGCAGATTGAAGATCGATATCGGGCAGGAAGCAGCACCATCATCATAGTGGACACACTACACAACTGCGATAGCAAATCGGCTCGCACAGAGTGGCAGTTATGTATGGCCATTGCCTCTTAATACGTCCATACTTATAGGTAAATAGAGAAAAATGAGATTGGTTGATAATGATAAGGAAATCGAGACTTACCCCCTTACCCTCAAAGTATTGTTTGTCCCTTTCGCCTTTATAGACATGTTGATATGGCCGAAAGGGACCAACAATACTTAGAGGCTTGCTAAGTTAGGAGAGGTTTATGAATACGACGGTTAAACGTGAACTTCATTTGTTAACGGTCTTTAGGGTGAAGACACATAACATCAGCATGCGTAGGGTATTTCTCAGAGCTTAAATGGACATCTCATTCATCTGGTCACGTTTTTTTGGAAGTGGCTACATCTTTTAGTATCATTTTCGGTCGTCAGATACAGCACACATTTCTCTATAAGACAACCAAAGCCAACCTCAAATCATTCAGCCACTTCCAAAAAAACGTGACCAGATGAATGAGATGTCCGTTTGCACTCTGAGAAATGCCCACACGCATTTTGTCTAATAAAATTGTCCATTTAGTATGAAACGTGTAAGCATGCGAAAGCTGGACGCGGTCCCATACTAAACTGAGCCCTTACTCGACCAAATCGGTAGAGAATCGTTACGAATCTTTAGTGGGAGGGAAAAAACAATACAAACTTACAGAGAACAATTGTCACCAAGTATAAAATTTTCCACCACATTCAAGATTTAATATTTTAAACACGCAAATGCCTTCACCGTGTACATTCAAAGCCATATCCCATTGTATTAAGGTGCACAATCGTGACTATCAAAGTGACATTGGAGACAATAATAATAAAACCCAAGAGACACTCATACGGTACCTCATGACGGACTAGGATTGCTAATGTTATAATGCGGTACACATAATAGAATGTTCGGAATGTGTTGGCACGTGAAATGTATGGGCGTATCTAGCTGCCAGGTGCCTTCAGACGTAACTTTCCGCACATTACACATAGAAGATTTACTATAAAACAAACAAGAAAAGCAAAAGACGGCGACGACGTACGTCTGTTTGGCAATCTAATCCCATCCCAAGATGTCGTTTGGCCCTAGTTTTAAAGCTACTACTTTCCAACCGCCTATTCGCCGTGTGGTGACGGCAGTAAGAATACATTTGTCACCACCCCAACTCCTCCTGCGGATGTCGTAAGAGTGGACTAAGGGATTGAAGTGTCACTGACCGTTATTTGATAAAATGTTGATGATGGGCAGGCGTCATCATAGTGGACACATTACTGCGATCGCGAATCCGCGTGCCCAGCGCGGCGATTTACCTCCTAATGCGTCTATACGCATAGTTAATAGGAGAGGTCTACGGCCAGCAGTGGACTATCACAGGCTGATGATAAGATGTGACTTTCCAACCGTCGTACTTGACCGTGTGGTGAATTCATTTGTCACAACCCCAACTCTTCCCGCAGGTGTCGTAAGAGCCGACTAGTTTTAATTATGTTCGGTTCTGGCAATGGCATACATGAGAAAACCATATAAGGTCAGTGCGGGAAAGTCCGGCATATTTTATTTTTAATGAAAGTCCGTCATATGTGCGTCTTATACTGTTGAATTAGGGATGGAAATCAGATGGTAGACAGACTTTATAAAGCAATATCACGCCAATCGATTTCAATCATTATTTTTTTAAACGACTTCAAAAACAAACCGAGGTGGTGCCGTTGGCACTAAGTTGGGGTATAATGATGGTAGATATTATAGTAGAAATTGTTTTTTTTTATTTTTTATTTAGTGATTATTTTAAGCTCATTTAACACTTTCAATTGTAACGGAGTTATCTAGGGATTAAAATATCAGAACTACTACATGTAGGTAATAACTAATAACGGTACAGTAAATCTAAAGTACAGACGGCAGCACAAGTTCAAATTAACACTAAGCTTATATGGCAGGAATTTTACGATACCCGCGACGCCGCCTGTACGAGATTTAAGTGTTATTAGGAAAGTTGTCCCTAAATTGAATTATTATTTTATTGGATTAATAATAAAGTTAAACAATTACAGTTAACTGTCGGTTGAGATTGAGTTTTAATTGGCATTTTGAAGTCGATCGGTTAATGTTATACACTAGCCCCGTTATTCATAAACGTTTGTTAACTTAACAAGCCGCTAATAATTGTTTGTCCCTTTCACAAACAAAAAAATTTACCAATCTGAGATGAAGCTTTGTGTTTTAATGCTAAATGTTTCTAAAATTGTTATTCACGAATGTACCGCATATCTAATTTTAGTTGACAACCCTAAGAGCGCTCGTAGATTGTGATATTCACCTCTCATTCCTTAGTATAGCTCCGTCCCTATAACTTACCTACGTAAGAACTCACAGGTGTAATTTCGGCCTAAAGTCCCGGCCACGACATTGGTCTAGGCGACCAGCGGCGTGCGAATCCATGAGTTGGAGCTGGATGCCGGTATGGGTACTTCCTCTCGCACGTATGCTTTTCCACTAAGCCAGTCGCCTTATGGCCCGGCCACGACATTGGTCTAAGGCGACCAGCGGTGAGCGAATCCATGAGTTGGAGCGGGATGCCGATATGAGTACGAGAGGGAGCACCATACGTTTTCCGCTAAGCCGGTCGCCTTAGACCGATGTCGTGGCCGCGGCGTTAGACCAATGTCGTGGCCAGGTCAAAAGCGCAGTGTACATTTAAAATAGGTTTTAACGGACCTGCACTTACTGCGCCCGTTTAAATATATTGTTTTACCTTTGACATAGTTCTCCAGTGCACTTACTAATTAGTTGCCTGTGAGTGCGTGTGGGTGTGAAAATACAAATCAATATCCTATTCTCTAAGTGAACAGAATAGGGAAATGGCACAATAGTTAGTTACCCTCGTTAATTATGGCGGGGGCTGTATTTTTACACGCCCACGTGATTAATGATATCCTCCGAGTGACGGTGCAGTATTGCACACGCAACAATCCTGAATCCCTACGATAAACTTTCGCTACGTTATTAACGCGCCTTTATGTACTACTTTCTATCTGGCTCGCTCTTTCTCGCTTATTGGTGCGAGCGAGCCGGATTGAAAGTAAGTCCGCGTTAATATTGTAGCGGCAGCTGATGGTAGGTGGTGATCAATAGCGTTTACGAGGTGCTTCCTGCTTCCTGAAATCCGGTCGTTTGAAGGTTCAATCCGACATTACGATACGGTAAAACTACCCAACTATAGTCCAAAAGCTCCCAACCATGGTCCAAAAGCTCTCAACTCTGGTCCAAAACTAAGTCAAATATCTTCGTTTTAGTGTAATTATTATATTATTGACGCAGTTGTTACACAAAGTCTCCTCATTAATGATTATAAACTTAGATAAAACTAAAGTAAAAGATTTCCATTGATGTTTAATTACGAGTTGAACTTGTGGACCATAGTTGTAGTACTGGACTATAGTTGTATGGTTTTACGGTACTCAACTTTTTGAGAATGGCACTTGTCTCAGAAAAATTACAAAGTTTAATAACGTGGGTTCAAATCCACCATCTTTCTTTCTTTTCTTCTTTTTCTATTTTTTGGTATATGACAAGACATGTAATATCTATAATCTATTAAAATAATATTATTCGTTTGGCATTTATTGACCCACCGCGAGCGAGCAAGCTATGAGCTATGGGCTATAGAAACAACCAATAGATAAGCGGCCCCGTATGAATAAAAGAGACAGCGACATTTATAGCTCCTAGCTGCGCGAGTAACTGTAAAAATCGCCGTGTCTGTCTTATTAAGGCACAGGTCTCACCGTGAGCTACTAAGCTATGAACTATCGGCTATAAACACGAACAAAGGATACGCTGTGTAAATAAAAGAGACTAAGCGATACTTGCCTAGCTATCAGCTATTACTGCCGGGTGGGTATCGCCGTGTCTTTTTTTTTATAAAATGTGTGTAGTTTTATTATATTATTTTGATTTGTGCTTTTAAGCAGCTAGGCAGTTAGGCTGTTGTGATTGTCACCACCTCAACTATTTTCGTGAGAGTCGACTAAGACCAGCTATACACGGACTTCAAGCAGTCGATTTGTACGGGATTTGCAATCAGACTGCAGCAATGAGACGGATGGGTACTCACGGTAGCTTCACTTACCTACTCAATTTATTGACGATTGATGATTACTGTAATTATGTTCGCTACTCTAAATCGAAGCACTTCATATAATAATGGCTCAACTTCATTAGTCCGATTGCTCTAAACAAAATTGTTTAGATTTTTCGCATTTGAAGGGTTTTAAGTTTTTACATATTTTAATATGAGGTTATGAGGGTTGAAACACAAGTTTCACGAAAAACACACTGTTGGTATAATAATATGTATTTTATTATTTTCCATACAAGTTGTTACATTTTATCATTCATGACGAATTGAAGGAAAAATCAGAAGCAATCAATATGTCAACGTTTTAATTTAGTGCCCAGCTTCCGCAAAATGATTCGAACATAATGAAGCATAACTTAACAACCCTGCTCTATATTTGTTTAGACAACTGTAATTAATTTCACTAAAGCACTCACGTAAATAGTTTTGCTTGTTCACGGACACTTTCGCAAATGATTGATGACATATCCCACCATGGAAGCCACTCATCACTCGAAAGTGAACCTTATGGATTCAGTAATATGGAGGAATGATATGTTGTATGTAAATTTGCAGTAAGTGACATATGTGACGTCAGTGCAGTGTGGTAAATGATGCACTTAACAATATTGCAGCGGAGTCGAATTTGTTGTTTTTCCCACTCTGTAATGGCTTCACGGTAACATAATTGATTCTGCCCGTAATGGATTGCAGGCTAATGTGAAAAAGTGCAATTAGCGCACTAAGGCGGAAATTAAAAAAAACTCCAATTTGGGAATGCATAAAAAGTTACTTTTAACTTTCTCATCCATCAACCTAATTTTTAAAGTTGTGACATACATAATTTAATTTCAGTTTTCAATAGACGTAGGCGTCTGGTAGGATAAACAATGGCCATTTTTGTACAGTCTAATTAATGAGTTTATTAGCTAATAAGAGTAATAAGCTTATTTTAAAAGTAACAAGATTTTTGGGAAGCCTCTTTGCTTTGGCAGCCTACGAGAAATTGCGTGGGAAGACATTCTACAGTTTGTATTTTATAATTTCAATGATGTTATCTTATCTCATGACCTTTTTACTATGTATTTCAGTCATGATTATTTTTTTCTGTTCTACCTTGTATACCTACTTGTGTCCCTACACCTACGGCTATGTCCTGTACTAAATTTACAAAAAAAAGATGTTATGAGACAAATACATGATACAGTAATTCAGATAACTTCTGACCGTGTTCTTTGTCTATTGTTAGAAACCGCAAGATGCTACTGTATTTGCATAAAAAAAAATTATGCAACTCTACACCCAAGCAATAAGAATTACTGTAAGTTACTTCTTAGCATATCTCTTTATATATTTGTATCATCGCTTGGTACCCACATAACAAGCCTTATTTGAGCTTACCGTTAGACTAGGTCGATTAGGGTAAAATTATCCCATGATATTTAATAATTCGAAATTCATTTTCGACGTTTTGTCTCTGTCACTAAGACGAAGGCGTCATTAGAGGGACAGAGACAAATACTTGAATTTAGATGTTGTCTTATCCACCCAAGCCAATTCATTCATTAACTTCATGATTTCCATGTCAATTAATTTAACATCCACGTTCCATGTGATGTTAAAAAGCAAGATTAATTATTACTATCATTAAGAAAATATAATCATTTTATGAGCTTAAAATATGAGGAAAAAGCCGCCCTTTCCTCGCACTAATCCTCAATTTTAATAAAAATATATCATTTTGTTAATTACATTAAAATCCTCGAATGCATTTAATCCATTGAAAAAGACACGCACATCGGATTTATATTCATATTTCGTAGGGTTGTTTTTTTACTATCGTAGATAGTACCACCCTTGTTTTTTTATTATCGTAGAATTTATATCAGACCGAAAGTAACGACCTGACGACCCTTTGTCGAAAACCTAATAGCATTATTTTTATAGCCCATAAAACGATGGGAAAACAATATGTAGCTACTTTTTAAATGTATTTGTATTCCTTCCAAGTTGTGTCTTACAAAACATATGCCATAAAATCTCAATATTTCTACCGCAGTGAACACCGTAACTAAATGATATAGCACCGTATTTTGATACTTATATGTCTTAAATATACTTTGTCAGTCTCTGTAGCCTAGTTGGTAGTGACCCTGCATACGAAGCTGACATTTTCGGGTTCGAATCCCGGCGAGGGCAATATTTGTGTATTTATAATCACAAATATTTGTTCCTTGGTCATGGCTGTCTATGTATTTAAGTATCTATTTGTATCTATCTATTATATATTATCGTCGCCTGGTACCCACATCACAAGCCTTAATTGAGCTTACCATGGGACTAAACCGATTTGTGTAAGATGTCCCAAGATATTTATTTATTTATGCACCACGCTTTTCTGCAAATCTGTACGTTAATAATAACAAATACGGTTTTAAAACGCCTCTGATTCTTTAGCGAAAAACGTCGTTAGTACAGAACAATCTAAAGGCGTTTTGTCATTTTAAACCCCGTTGATATAAAGCCGCGTACACACAGCATCATCAATCACTAAGGCCGTTACACGTTCGGAACACCACAATGGGACAGCGGCCCTACCGCGAACTTCGAAATCTACAAATTTCGATGGTTTGTCTCTCTCACTCAAATGACTCCTTCGTTGGTGTGACAGAGAAAAATCCTCGAAATTTACGAATTTCGATTTTCGCGGTAGTAGTCCAGGTTTTAAGCGTTCTCCAGAATTGACGCTAGAGGGTAAGTGAAAAGGGTAGGTATAGAGTTTAATGTAGAAGGGTTTAGTAAAACGTAAGGTCATCCTTAAGGCAATGACAAGAGATTTTGCCATTTTGAATATCATCATCGTCATAATATCAGCCGAAAGACGTCTACTGGTGAACATAGGCGTCCCACAAAGATTGCCACAATGACCAGTCCTGCGCCACCGGCGGACTCCTGCGACCTTCACCAGGTCATCAGTTCACCTTGTGGGGGCCCTCTGAATATCGTTCGAGGTATAAAATGTGTAATCGATAAGTGTTTACAGGCCATTATTCCGTAACTATGAGAGATATCAGAAAACTTTTAACTGATATCGAAAGTACTGACCCAACGAGTAAAATTACATTAATAACTTTTTCTAAATAGATGAAGTAATATCAAAAATACTAAGTTTAAACGCTCCCATACATTTATTATGACGACTTACAGCCTACTAAATGTATGGAAGGGTTTGAAGTTAATATGTAGGATATTTCTGATTTTAGTTATTTGAAGTAATAATCGTGAAAGTTTAAGTCATGACTACATAGTATAAAATAAAGTCACTTTTTCTGTCCCTATGTCCCTTTGTACGCTTAAATCTTTAAAGCTACGCAACGGATTTTGATGAGATTTTTTTTAATAGGTAGAGTAATTCAAGAGGAAGGTTTTTATGTAGGTACTAAGTACCCGTACGAAGCCGGGGCGGGTCGCTAGTATATTATATAAATAAGGTGTTAACATATGCACATCTATGAATACTATCTTGCTATCTGACAAAGTGTCACACCCACTGACACACCTTATGTCTATCATAATGCGTGAATTGCGTGATTTTACTGATTACTCACTTGTAGATTATGGTCACTATACATATACTTAAATACTGCAGTCAGTTGAAATGTATACTTTAACTTTATGTTAGACTCTGCCTACGAAGCTGAAGGTGCCGAGTTCGAATCCCGGCAAGGGCATTGTGTATTTGTTTATCACAAATATTTGTTCCTTGGTCGTGGCTGTCTATATATTTAAGTATCTATTATGTATATCGTCGCTTGGGACCCACATCACTTTAACTTTAGCCTTAACACTTTGAGCGCGGGGAGCTCCCGAGGGGAGTTCTCTGTGGGAGGTCCATTTTCGCTACAAAGCGGAAAAATCACGGGATCGGCTACGAGCGTAGCGCGTAGCACTCGTCCGCAATGAAAGTGTTAATTGAGCTTACCGTGGGTCTAGATTGATTTGTGTAAGATGTCCCAAAATATTTATTACAATCGTCAATGATTAATGTAAGTTGCGAAAGTATCAAAAGTATCCACTGACATCTGTCGCAGGAAATCATCTGACTTGTACGAAATTGTCGCTATACTTACACAATCTCGTATCTGCGACACTAATTTCATGAAAAAAACACCCGTATTCCGAGCGCAAGAAAGGTGGCATTTGCATGAATTGATTGCTGTACATCTGAGGTAGAGAAAGTATAACGACGAAATGTTAAATAATTCTATAGCAACTTCGGAAGGATCCCGTCAACCTTGGTTACCTTTAATAATTTCGTTGCAACATTTCCTCGTAAAATCAATATTTAAGGAAAACAGGATGCTTAGCCAAGTTGCCAATCGCTAACGCTTAGTAGCGTATCGTAGTTTTCCCTCTCTGTCACTCTTTCATGTTAGTGCGACAAAGACAGTCAGCTGCCTGTCGTTTACGATTGACGATAAAGAGCTAGCGATTGGCAACTTGGCTAAGCACCCAGAAGTAACTTCGTGCAAATGGCGGAACATGATTGTTAGATTCAAGAGCTTTCTTATATTAAATAAATAAATTATTAATATATGTATATCGTGGGACATTTTACACAAATCGACCTGACGTAGTCCCACTGCCAAGCGACGATATATATATATAATAGATAGATCTATATCTTTATAGGAAAGTGGTCAGCTGATTCGACCAAATGAAAACGCAAATAGAACCATAAAACATGATTTAGAACATAGATTAGTCTATACCTTAAGTGAGTAAAACTCTAACTGTATTATAATTTATGTATATTATTCTTAAGTTTTGTGTATTGTAATTTTCTTATTGTTGAGTCCTGCGTATGTGTGCTTTAGTGAATTAATTACTTTTATTTCTTTCTTCTTCTTTATTTCTAAACATAGAGATAACCACGACCAAGGAACAAATATTGGTGATAAAAAAAATCACAAATAATGCCGTCGCCGGGTATCGAACCCGGAACCTCCAGCTTCGTAGTCAGGGTCACTACAAACCAGGCTACGGAGGCTGACTACATTATTCCGTTGAATATGATTCGTACTATAATAATAGTGCATTCAATGCATTTAACGGCGAACCCCGTGCTTAGCCAGGAGTGCTTGAAGAAGAAAGTAAATACATTATGGTTCCTGCTTTTTATACCCTTAAAGAGGTTTGAGTGAGCGTAGTACTTTCAAGTTCCGTGGTAGTAATATCGTAAACGATTTTTATAGAGAATGTCCGATTACTTATACCGACCGTGTATACTATAAATGTGGATTTAGACCAAACAAGCGAATGCTGATTCTATCCCCCACTCTACAAAATCAACGAATTTAGACGAATCACGTTCTGTATAACGAACAAATTTATAGGGGGATAGAATGAGCATTCGCTCATTTGGTCTAAATCCACCTTGCCAGGAGCAATAAATTTATCTACACCCTTCAAACTGACCAACATTAAATTTTTTCACAAAAAAAACCGTGCAAATTACTGGGGGTACCAAAAATGATCACAGTGCTCGCTACGGTTTAAATTTACACTTTTCGCTTTAGACATGAGTTGTGCATCGTGAAAACAAAATAATCATGAAATTTGTAAGACCAAAAACAATCAATATTGTACAGTTTGACAAGTGAATTTGCAGTGTTAAAATTGAGGTATTGGAATCGAACGATAACATAACGTTTTGAAAATGTTTCTGTACATCTGTTTTACCCCAACAGTATATTCGGTCACAACAGATGTCATAAACAATACCGGTTTAAATTGAAACCATTCGGCGCTTAATTATTCACTATCGACTAAAGCTTCGTATCACACAATGTACAATAAACATGTACATTCTACAATAGACAATTTGTAAGTTCCAAAAACTGATATATTTTGTTTTCATCACACTTGCTGTCTAAGCGCGCCATTGCGTGCATGCGTAGCTGGAGTAATAGAAATGTCAGTACGTCATTTAATAATATTTTGTCTTAAAACTTATTTTTTTGTCGGCAAGTGTGATGAAAAACATTGTATGCATCACGGTCGGTAAGCGGAATACTAACTCGAGTCATTGAAAGCCTAACACTCTCGTTAGTAATTCCGTACTTACCTCCCTTGATGCACAATGTACTATTACTTCACCTTTACAACAAAGAGAAACTAAACATTCTTTATTCGAAATCGCAGATTAAACTTACGTACGAAGTATACAGGGCGATAAGAGTTTATGTGTGTATAATCTAAACCCAATTCATGTTATTTTAACATCTTACTTATAGACAAAACAATAGCCTTATTCAAAATCAAAATTAAATTGAATATACACCTTAGAGGCATCTAATTCCATTTAGTTCAAAGGTCGTTCTATCCCCAAATATTTCGCGAGCTACATTCAAAATGATGTATACATGAATATACCTTATTCCCAAGACATAGGTTCTAGACTGTGTAGATATTATTAGGCGTGTTCTGGCACGTGTCGCCGTCGACACGTTATTGCTTGCTACGTTCCTCTATAAATAAGGGAGGTAGCTAAATATATAATGCCTAAACGCACGTCGGATAGACGTGTCGAGCAAGTACGTGTAATATCAGTTTTTTGTGTACATTTCATGTACGTACCTATATATAAAAGTTATATGGTTACATTCCACTGACAGACTATGTCTAGCCTAAGAGATTTAACACTTGTGACGCCCTAGTGGACTTATTAGTCCACTATTAGTCTTGACTTTTTACTTGTGGACTTATTAGTCCAGTTATACTTAACTAGTATATTGATTTAAACTTTCACGATTATCACTCATATTTTAATCGTTTCGTCATGTCCGAAACGTCAGGGTATAATCAAATGTAAGTTTACGCGATTAAGACACGTTTGTTTTAAAATATGTATAATATAACTAGTAAGCTTATGATTGATGGTCCCGTGTTTATCGTTTGTAGTTGTTGCCGTCACGTTTTGACAAGTAAGTAACGATAAACGGCATTAGAGCGACTATCATAAACAACTATTATTAGTATTATAGGGAAGCTGAAGCAGAAGACGTAAAGACGTATGGTATAGTACCTCACTTTAGCACATACCTAAAAATTACAATCTGTAGTCTGGGAATAAAATTCTCTTTTATTCCCCCGTTCTTCGCACCACCGCACCGTGAAATTCTATTTACATCTATATATTTACATACATTTATCTACCATGTCGTCTAAAAAATAATGCCAAGGGGTTAGGTTGAGGCTTGATACACAATTTAGGCTTTTATAAAGCGGGTCAATATCACCGCCTTGCGGAACTCCAGACCCACTTATTCGCGTTTATTCTCTTATAACTATCATCAATGTCGAAGCTTATACAATTATTTGTCCGTATGTCACCCACGCAATCAATCGAAGGGTTTCTCCTTAAGTGCTTGTACGAATCGCACGTTATTAGTCGTAGATTTGCTCAAGCTTAGCACGGTCCATTTGACGATCGAATAATCGCTTCTGTTGTGGATATAATGCTATATCGAAATTGATCGATGCTCAGTTGGATTGAATATGTGTCCGGATCAGAAGAAATTATGATTGAATTGCGACGGATGATTTAGTCTCGTATTCAGAAATGGGATAGAGTTAAAAGTTGAAATTCATTCGATTTGTTTCATTTATTGTGCGGGGTGAAGCCAAAGCAATCAAATCAATGGTTAGTTTGTGTTTCAAGCTCCAACGACACGACTAATTGCTTTTATGTTGGGTGTTGCCTACTCGTATTAACTCATAGACCAAGCCCGTTAATTTCAAAAGCCTTTATGATAATTTATACCAAATAAAGTATCTACAAAAAGCCTGTATGAAAGAGAAGCCCACGGTACGCCTCCACAAAATCAATAGGAATCCATAAAAACGAAGCATTATACGAAGACACGTATAATTTTACTCGAATTACAAGGAGGCAACAATCGGGCTATCTCCCCTTTTGGAGGTCCGCCATTACGGGCCCGTTATGTAGATTGATTCCAGGCGAAAAACCATGTAGGTAATATCTGAGAACATAAAATGGAGATCACTACTGTCAGCAAGAATTGTGGGCCTAGGTTTAAGCCTTGAGTGACTCCATATACAATGTGCCCATGAGGAAAAATACAAAATTTTTACAGCGGTTTTCTGAACATTGAAGTTAAAAATGTCGTATGAAGTTTACCGGATTCCGTTTATTTTAAGAGAAAATGTCACGTTTTCCATAAATCGTTTTTGACAGTTACGCAATGATAAACACATTTTAGAAAACCGTTTTGATACTGTGCTGTCTTAATCTTGTCACACAAAAACAGATTTAATTACGTAGCATATGTAAGAAATACCTAAAAAATGCATTATTGCGATAGTTTTATTTGTAAAATCATTATTTATGTAGTCACAGTTTTATGAGCCATTTGAAAGGCTCCAAAACTCACATTTCTTGCTCCTTTAACCTCAGAAATGTGCTGTTAAAATGTTTCCCTTTCCTCATGGGCACCTTGTAGACTCATATATCTCGTAGGTCTAGGTAGGCTTGAGAGATACGTATTCAATGGTCGATCAAATGATCATCCCTAATTTATGGTATTAATGAATTTCTTAGAGCAGTAAAAACCCTCTTTAAGGCATTGTAGTTATGATCATATTTAAGCTTTTGAATGTGTCGTTGGGGAAACATGTGGAGTGTGTGTGGGTGGGTGTGGATGGGTGTGTGATGTTTGTAATAAGCAAATATTTTAAATATAATCTCGGTCGTGGTCGAGACCGATAAAAATTTTCGCCAATGATAACAACAGAATCAGCCTGCATTTATGAATACTCCGTTGGACAGAAAATATTGTTTTTCCTTTAATTGACATGCTGCGTGCTATTCCAATTTTAACCGCTGTCATTCATATTTAAATACGAAATTTATGGCTAGTACCGCAGGTAAATTTATCGCGGTTGTGTAAAATGTGATGCTGGTCAAACCGGATTTTAAAAACATGTACATTTTTTATGAATTATATAAATTCATTTAAATCTAGAATAATTTGTGGTTATTTCAACCCCCCCTAATTGCTTAGTGTTACGTAATATGATAGTTCATTGCATTGCTGCCTTTTATAACCTACCTTATACACAGAATTATTATGCCTACGTAAATGTTCTAATATAAGTATACAGTCAAAGGCAAAATAAGGTGTATATAAAATGCTCAAAAATATGTCCCGGTGTACTTTAATTCTGTGTAATAAGAACGTCGTAACATATTTATAAGAGGATTTGATACATATTTTTGCATTTGACTGGTTAGTTAAATATTTTTGCAGAATGAGAAAATAGTTAATACCTTAAATTGTTTTGCTATTTTTGATAGAGAATAAAACATTTATGAAACATAACGTCAAAGCTATTTTCCTATCTACGCTTTGGCTATTAATATACCTAAGAGGCTTAAGTTATGTACTAAACAAGCAATTTCTAGAAACATTTCGCAAATATTTCTTCGCAAGTTATCTAGCACCATTAATAAGTTTTTATTACTCCCGGCTTTTATAAAAGACGATATAACTTTATATTCTCGTAAAAGTATTCAATGTCGTGCGTTATTAAAATAGTTTGACACACAAGCCTGGAATATACGAAGACTTTGGAATGAACTCTGATTGGGTGTGTAATTCGTTTAAGCGTTCATGGAATGAAATTGAAATTCCAGAAGAATTTTGACGAATTAAAGCTCTATAAAAGCGTTTTAGTAAGGGGCATAAAGATGTTATTAGTCATCAATGTCATCATAGTGCGCTTAAAGAAGATTTATTATGAAGTCATCATCAAATACTGCTGAGGCTTCTCTTACTGTACGCCACTGGTCCCGGTCCTGAGCTAACCTCATCCAGAAGTAACCGCACTCTTTCGAATATCGTACCCATCGAGTGGACGGGCGGATTATTAAGTACCTACTATTTTCATATCCCATTGCTCGTATTTAAACTTTTTATACTTTTACTTGGTATTGCATATTGCGGCCCACAGACTGATGAGTTCTCCATCTTACCTGTAATAATAAAGGTTGATTAACATTGGTTGCACAAAAACTTCCGAGATAGTCTCTTAATATAAAATATTCAAATATAATTATTAGTGCTACTTTATCTTTATCATCTTTTCGAATCCCTAATGTTTGGCTATTGGCTGACCAACGTTTCGCAGATTTTTATTTCGCAGCCACTGATTCGCAGATTGTTTTCTTTTCAGACTTCTTTTGGTAGAACCGACTACCGTAATTCTTGCAAACGTAATTTTGGAGGAATTACGGTAGCCTTTATTTACTCCATGTTTGCTTTATTTAGCCAAACAACTTTCAGCATCTACTCGTTTGGTAGACCGACAGTAATTATTATAATTATTACCGTCAGCAGTCAGCACATTTCACTGATTAGTCCAGTGGCATTGTTTGACTGTTTGTTTAGAAGGGAAAAAACACTGAATAACATACCTGCTTGCTACATTATTTTATGTTATTTCATTTTATCTATTATGATGATGATTTTTATTATGATGTTGCTGATATAACATTAACAGAGTTGGTACAGAAATTGTGAGTATCGGCGGAATCATTTAAGAATGTAATATTCTGGAATACAATTGACTTTTACTACGTTGTCTATGTCATCCACTAAATTAAATATCTACATGTTCCGATGCATGATTGCTCCGCTTTATCAATCGATGTTTAACTTCCAAGTCGGAATAACTTAGGTATTTAGCTGCAGTTCGTGTTCGAACTGCATAATTGACTGATACGGAACTTATCCCTGGGATCTCCTTTGCTAGGATTTCAGTAAGTGATGATCGGCGTATAGCAGCTTATGGAGTTATGGAACTGGGTATCCGTTTGAGTAGAATATTCTATGAAGTTGTAAGAAATGCATGTCGTATGTGGGTTTATAAGGGGTTTAAATGAAAAACGTATGGATGAAACATATACAAACCAAACTTGATAAGTTGTACAAGAGTGAAACATAATAAAGTAGGAATAGTGATTAGAGTGGTTAGTAATGTGATCAATCGACTGTGATCGAGTTTAATAGCTAAATAAATATATTTTTTGATGCAGGGTTAACAAAACACAAAAATATATTCAAAAGATGGCGGATAGTTTCAGTGTCTCTCATATCTTAATGATAAGATAACCCTGTTTGTGATAAATTCATAAAAAAAGGTTATAATCTTGCCCTCTATCCCATTGAAATAAGTCTCAACATGAGCAACCAGTTATCGAAAGGAGTGTTTTATATACATTCCCCATATCGAACACATGTATAGTCGCACACTTCTGGTTCCCCTTACTGAACTAATGTGTACCAATCTTTTACGCTATTTGCGATAGGATTAGTATCGGAAATATGAATTTATTTGGCCATTCAGTGGCTTGTTTGGCGAGAGGGCCCGAAAGAGCAATAATATTATTCATACTTTATAAGTTGCGGATTATTGTTGCAACAGTTGAAAAAACAAGGGTTTAGTGTTATTTGTTTTTATTTTGATCCTAGGGCGTGGTATCTTCTGGCCGGCTGCAATAATGCAACGTGCCAACTACCTAACTAAACACATTGTATTTGTATGGAGTTTGAAAAGCGCCTTTCTATTATAATCTCCAGCAACAAAACATACATTTAAAAAGCTAAAGTCTAATTGACTCTTTATTCCGAAGTTTTAAAAGACCATTATAAGGGAATCACAAGTGCGCAACAAAATTAAAACAGGTGTTAAAGCTTTAAAAATCGTCCCCCGTGGTTTTCATTTCGTTCGCACCCCGCAGAGTGAGCCACAATCTCACACTTCCCTCATACATTACAGAACTCCTTATTTACTCTAGGGTAAGGTAGGTTTTACAGTAATTTGGGCACATTATTTACGAGGTTCTAGAAGCAACTTCTAGTTTAATTGAAGCTCGCTAAAGGGCATATATATGTGCACAGTATTTTACCTTATGGCACTGGCATATAGTGAAAAACTGTATATTTATACCCCTTACTGCATTTCCTTGGAATATTTCACGTTCTTCGCATTAACAATACGTGAAAATCTCTGTATAATATGGACTAGAACTTCAACTCCTTTTAATTTTCACACGTAAGTACAGTGTACGTACAGCGACTTCGATACAATAATATCCTGCAAGGCGCTGCGTGTAGCAATATCAGATTTTGTTGTGTTGTTGAGCTACGCGTTACATTAAATTTGAGATGCCATTGGGCACTCGCTAAGGAGGTTGCAAAAAAATCAAGCAGCACAAAGAGTTCCACACTCAATATCAAATACGATGTAAGGAATATGGAGATCCAACGTCACGTCATTTCAAGCTACGCATAGGTGAGATACATACGTAAGATAAAATAGAGTCAAGAAAGACGAATTTCCAAGCTGAGTGATGACACTGATGATATGCACACCAAAATATTGTATATTGAAGACAGCTTTTGGATGAAAGAAGGGTGGATGGGTGATATGCGGAAAATTGTGGATAATGCGGGTCGGTTTAATAGGGACACGATCAGCTGGACCGAAAAAAGTGATATAATCGAGAGAATGCGTATGCTCAGCAGTAGGTGATAAAAATTATGCCATAATGAAAGTCATCATCATCATCATCATCAGCCTATGAAAGTCCACTACTGGACGTAGGCCTCTCCAATTAACTAGGCGTTTACACGCATTATAGGAGGTAAATGCCCATAATCGCCACGCTGGGCAAGCGGATTGGCGATCGCAGTAATGTGTCCACTATGATGACGCTGCTGCCCATCATCAATCTTTTATCAAGTAATGGTAAGTGACACTTCAATCCCTTAGTCGACTCTTAAGACACCCGCAGGAGGAGTTGGGGTGGTGACAAATGTATTCTTACTGCCGTCACCACACGGCAATGACAAATGTATTCTTAATGAAAGTAATGTGATTTTTTGTTCTTAACCGGCATCGAATGCATTAATTTGAATATACAAATAATTCAATTCAACGTCAGTTTTCGCAAGATTTTTTTAATATCAAATTTATCGTGAAAGCAGTTTCGAGTTTCAATATTAAATGTTCATTTAATATCCAGTTCCATTTTGTACGAAATCGACGGAATCTCATTTCCAAATGCGTTTGTCCCCCACAGTAGGGTCGGCCCCTGATAAGTCCTAATCAAATAGCAGCTATTATTTAGTTATATGTTAAAGTATAGCACTTGGCACCCCTGGAGGGGTCACTCCCTACCTTAGATAGGGCTAATAAGAATTTTATAAGACATAGAGTTATGCAGCTTTAGAATTTACACGTAAAATAGAAAAGCTCGGATTTAGAAAAACGATACTTTCATAGATCAATAAGAATCATAATTTTAAATAGCATAAACTTAGTTATCCTTGTGACAACCTGAGCAGTAGATTTAATACAAAATCATTTATTTTCCGTTATTAGGTACAAGCTGAAAGGGTTCCGTAGAATAACTGTCAAAAACTGACATGCTGAACCTAAATTGAATCACATTTCAGAGATCATGGTTCCCCTGTCCTTTTAAAATGAACATTTCATTTCAGGACATCGAATACACACCAATTTGAAATCCGAATGGAAGTTTGTCGTGTCCCAAGCACAACTAGCCTCAACTCGTCGCTAACCGTATCATATATGTACGACTCAATTTAAATTCGGCCAATCGCATGTAATCTCCACTGGCGACTCAGCTAGATAAAGCAGACTCATATTTAACAAACATGAAAATTGCGGAATAGAAATATCTTTGGGAACAGGTACGGAACATAAGTACACCATATTTTGCGATTTATAAGAAGTGGGGAAGACAGTAAATACAGCATTATACCTTCCTGAACATTTTACCGGCGAGAAAAATCTAGACCAAAATCCCCGTGGTTGTCCAATATTAAAAACGACCTAAAAGAACGTGAATTGAAGAAGAACCAATACCCATCTCTAGCGCTATGAGAAGAAGTGGGATAAAGTAAGAATAAGATGTGTTCAACTTAGTATTTATTTACACGAAAGATACAAATGTACGTTGGCCTGTTGAATGAGTATAGACGCATTAAGAGGTAAAGGCCCATAATCGCCACGCTGGGCAAGCGGATTGGCGATCGCAGTAATGTGTCTACTATGATGACGATCACAAATATCACAAACTTTAATTATTCGATAAATGCTAAATAATTTATTTAAGTACAAACCTGAAGGCAGACTGTAATCCCATCAAAATTATAACGGTACCTTATATATTCTAATATGAATTAACTTTGTTAAAATACATCATAGCAATTAGGACATTAATTCGGGAGAAAATAACTCGTTTTAACGCCAAGTACCTAAAACTATACCTTTTACTGGCGTTAAAGACCCAAACGTTACAATTTCAGCGTCTAGCCAAAACGGTTAAAATTTTATCAACCGTCTCTTCGAATTTGGAATTGGAGATCCTCATTTAAAAATGGTCGCGTTCACAGAATGCACTTACCGCGAGTGGGTATGAAGTGGCGTCGTTCGGAATTTCTGAACGCATTCGTTGCAATCTCGGCTGTAGCTAGGGTTGTCTGTTGCAAATATATTCTGAAAAATTGCTTTTGATATTGAGCCATTGGTGCCATGCTACTGACGAATATTTCACTGACAGTGGTGATGCATATGCAATAGGCAATGGGAACAATCTTTACTGGAAGTTGGGTTGGGAGGATAGGGTAGTGTGTGGCGATATTTTAACATGCTTAGCTTCTGCAAATAGGTTTTGTATTCGCTTGCTTTGCTTATTAAGTCTAGCTCACTATGTAAGCTTCTGTAATTTTTGAATATTAAGAACTACCCGCTTTACCATTTACGCTCGTAGCCTGTAATAGATCTTTATTTTTAGACACATTTAAATTACACGCATTATCCCCTCATTACTAAAGTTGGTCGTTGAAATTATCGACTTTAACTGTGTAAAAGCTCCTACATTATCTAACATAAATTTAACTCCACTTCAAACTACCAATATCCTTTAAATCGCATGATATAACTTCAGTGAACAATGACTTCCGCTCGTAACTTCCCAGCCCGCGGACCGAACTCCAACAATCGACAATTTGGGCTTGTGGCAACCCTGGCTGGTTTGACGGAGTTTGCTCGCGCGACGTGACCGCCATGGAGGATTAGCGAGGATGTTAATGTTTTTTAATGTTCTGGAAATAAAAAAAGCTACAATATACACTATTTTGTTGTTAGTGGAACAAATATTTTCTAATGAAATAAGGGGTGTACCGATAAAAAACTGGCAAATTCAAATGAAAACATTGGGCTAATATAGTTAAAAAGCTAAAATTTCTAGCTTTTGTAATTAACTAGGAGGTCTTAAATTAGCTAACTTTGGTCCTTTTTTGTTGCTACTGCAATTTCAGTATTCACAATACAAGTTCTCCAGAACCCCTTTCTAAATCTATTTTTACAAGCTCTTTTTTTATTCTTCACTGCACGATTTCGTGTTCTGCAGAAGTGACAAATATTTCTGGTTAATCTCAATGTTTTTTTAAATATATCCCTGCCCTGGGCGCAGAAATACTCTGTGAAGGAAATTATTTATGTCACATATTATGTGAATTTTCTATGGGTATTTAATAATTTAATCCTATACAAATGTTAGTCTCTTTGGCATAGTTTTATGAAGCAAAATCAGTGCCTAAAAGTATCAAGGATATTATGCATAAGCCAAGGATATCTTACGGAACACTGCTAGAATGGCCAGATATATTGACGATTGAATATAATATATATATTTATAGAAATATAATTTAGGAAACTGCATACAACAAAAGAAAAAATGTTTGGAAAAGATAGTTTGGAAGAGGTTTCGAAGAAGCTGTACTGTGAGTACCTGAAATGCAGTAGTGACACAAAAGTACTACAGTCAGCTAAGTTAAGACTTCCTGATTAATATCCAAAGCTTGAAATTATAGCTACCTAAGCCTTCCCAGCTTCCCATCCATTTCACCAGCTCAAAAACTGCTCCAATTCTTGCACTTCCAACGTCTACAGCGATAAACACGAAAAAGGTTGATCGTAATAAAATGGATAAGCAATAAATACAAAAGCGAATTTCGGGGTCCCGCGGCGGCGCGGTTCCGTCGGTCATTAATCAGGGGCCCGCAGGCAGTGACGTATTGCGTAATTTTTATTGCGGACCCCTAATGACGAACCTGGTTATCTGCCGTGTATAAATCAGAGGTAAAGAGGGTAGGCTGACAAATGGCATAATCAAAGAAAAAGTTGAGTTAGCTACATGTTATTTAATTTTTGGCGTAATGTAGGTCATAAATTTGTGGAACCTGATTATTTTAGGCGTTTAGTCTTGGAGTGAGGTTTAGGTTTAAACGTGAAATTATGTTTATTGACAAATAACAGATATTGACTTTACGGCACTAATTGGGGCATTTAATTTGTCAACAATAATGATCATATTTGCATCGCCGATTCTTACTAGGTATTCTTATTACGCTTATTAGGTATTAATTAGCCATCCAATCTAGCTTCGTTACACTTGTAAATACTAAAACGTTCCCCTTTAATCACTCTATTTATTTAAAAAATCGTTTTTAGATCAGTATAGGGACATATACAGTCCGGATCAGTATACAGACACAGGGAAGGGAATATGTTTTATACTATGTAATGAATAGTAACAGTGATTATAATAATTATCTATTGGACAATATTAGTTATGTAGCTCATAGGGTGAGAATAAATGCTGAAACAAAATGGGAATCTTACTGGAATTTTACTTAACTTAAGTAAAATCCCAGTAAGATTCCGTGAAAATTGCTTCTTTGTAACAATGAAATACCTAAGATGTACCTAAAAGTGGTACAAAAGTGAACCCTTGGATAAACCATTATGTTGTAAAATTCTATTCAAACGTTTACACATACACATTCAAAATGACTAACCTGAAATAATGACATACTGTCGACGTACGTAGTTAATGAAAAATAAGCGCCCAAACTAATAGCTACGTCTCAAAATAAGTAGTTTTGTATCGGCACTAAATGTTTCCTATCCATTAATACCAATGAATCGGCACAACTCCAAATGAGTCGTAAAAGGCATTTAATTTGCTTCAAAAACGTTTACTACACGATCAAATTTGGGACAGCTTTAGTGCGTTATATGTTCAACTTTTTTAATGCCTTTTTCTCTTAGCAGTGTGACCCTCCGTTGCCTACCTCAATGTTAAAAAAGGTACGATGTCAGTGAGTGAATGATGGCGGACATTTGTCATAAAATGTGTCACTAGGAGTGCGTGGGGGATCGGGCTTTTTGTTTATGCTCAGCGGAATATCATTTGTGTAGATTAAAATGGAAATGCACACGAGAAGCGGTTTTTGTGCTGCTGAATGTCACGAAAAAGAGTTTGTAAAACAAGTGCACGTCACCTATAAAGCATAATCTTATGAATAGTACCTAAGCAATTCGGTCATCAAATCAAAGTATGTTCGGAAGAAATTAATTTCAGAATTTTAGCCCTGATCAGCTGATCAGATATGGTCTAGTCGCATTACCATGACGTTAATGTGCTCTGGGTTTTTGTATTTCTGGGTGTTAGGAAAAGTTAACTTTACAGTTATGCGATTTTATTACTCTGGTGTTTTGTTGAATGTCGTCAGATAATGTCGTTTTATATTTTCCTTCACAGCTGCGTCCAAAATCATAATATTAATCTCCTTTTCTGCAGCCATTAATGTATTCTGCAAATGTAGATGCAAAGCTAATTTATTGTTGTACTTATGTGTAGTAAACATGCTGTGTATAGGTGCTCTATTTTCTAAATACGAGCACACGTCTACTAACGGGTTTAAATACATTTTGTACATATCCTCAATGATATAATAAATAAAGATATGTTACACCGGCTCTAAAATTGATGCGCTCAGATTACGATAATTCTAACAATCGCTCTTAGTCCTACCCAGACCACCGAGAGGTGTGTACCACTGCAGAGTTCTCGCAAAACACATGAACTGCGCCCTAAAATGTCATTTTATGTTATACAATAGTGAAAACCACAAAATAAAATGCAAAAATGACCCTAGCATTACACATCATGCGCAATTAAACTGAATTTTATATTTTTTTCGATTTTATTATTTATTGAAAATAAATAGGACGCCATTTTGATGGTTTTGACTGACTTAGAGAAAAAGACAAGCTTATGCTGTTTAAGATCGAGAGTAACAAAGATAAAACACAATGTTTAACAATAAAAGAATGCACGCGCGATTGTCAAATGCTAGTTGTCTCTTTTTTATTTATTAAATACGAGTATATGTATTTTGCCATCTCTTTTACGCATTTTGAAGTATAAAGATAGGTGTATGTCAACTGTCCATAAATTGTAGGTGTATGACGTGAAGTATTTATTTCGCTCATTTTGTTATAGCATAACGTATCTTTACTTATATATCATTGCATATCCTCTGGAATAGTGCAATACCGTGTAACTACCAAAACAGATAGAGTTCAAATATCAAACAATCGACACTCAAATTGAGCCTTATTGAATTTATTAGTTACGCGATATTGCACTATCGCCGACGATACCTATGTACATAGTAATCTAAAAAAGACAAACAAGCGCAATAATATGTAGAAGTATTCTCCTTTGTAAAAAAAAATAAAATATTTTAAAAATAAAAATAAAACCGTCTTCAAAAATTCGCCCGAACTAAAAAGTTAAAAATAATTTCGGTTCCTACTACTTAGGATTTCCTACCCAAACCTTTAAACCTTTTACCCTATTCATTGAAATAAAACATTATGGCTAGGTACCCTACAGATTTCTTAGAAGTCGGTGCCAAGCCGAATACGTTCATAGGTATATATTAGATAGAGCTTTGTAATTTACTGTCACTCCGATTACGCTTTTATCAACAGAATGGTCTGTCTCAGTCATTTTCATGAAAGCATAACCGGAGTGACAGTAAGTTACAAAGCTCTATCAAATACATATATTCTGGGTCAATAGAAAAAGAAAAAAAGGTAAACAAACCTGCAAACCTGAATTACTTCGTAACCACATACTTTCCAAACACAATCTTGATACTATCCACAACTTAGAACCTTAAAACTTGTGTTCACATACATTTTTAGTTAAAATATCTGATATTTATTAATAATTAAGTACAAAGAAATCTTCGGACGTGTTTTACGTTAAACATCAAGGACTAGTCGAGATTTTTTACTCATCGAAATTTATCTTGTCTATGAAAATTGTAGTGATGGGACATAAAACAGTTTTATTCCGTTATCGATTTGGTTTTATTCGATCGATTGTTTTAGACACGCGATTTTTAAATTATTTTAAGGAGAGACCTGCAAATCACTGCATAATTAAAAAATTGGATGATTTCACTCTAACGGCCATTCGAAGAAAGGTTCATCAATTTTTTTTTAATGGGGAATTGCCTACTGTAGCAAAGGTGCATGCAGCAATAGAAGAGGATGATATGCTGCCGTCATTCTCAAAAACCACAACAAGGCGAATTCTAAAAAAGCTGAACTTTTTTTATTTGAAAAGAACAAGAAAAAGCGTTTTGCTAGATCGGCCGGATCTTCAAGTTTGGAGAATGAATTACTTACAAAGGATAGAAGATTATAGAAAGCAAAATAAGAAAATCTACTACTTAGACGAAACATGGCTAAATGAAGGTGACTGTTATTTAATAAAGGGCTCATTTACTTTAATGTACTGTTTAAAATAATAATTTTATTACTAAATCACTGTTTTAACATTTTTATTGAATAGGTACAGTACCGGCCAATAATATATCACATACAGGTTTTTTTCAGTAGATTTATTTTTATTTTTGTAAGTGTTTTTCACACTTTCCACCTCACGACTATAGATAGTCTAGGCATAGGCCTTTACACTAGCGATGAAAAAACTGGTCATCATGTAGTGATTTTTTCATAAAGAGATTTTGCGTAAGGCATGGATTTCTTAGTAAAATTCTTTTTTTTACTACAGCTATTTTAGCAATATGCTGTGTCTCCAATTGCAATTCACAATACTTAATTGCAGTATTCATCATTAAACTGTGCAAACGTACCAAAATAATATGCTATCTACATGCGAACATGTGCCGCTTACTCTATACACGCTCATACAAAAAGTCACGAATGTGATATATTATTGGCCGGTACTGTAAATGATAATGAGAATAAGGTAAAAGTTATGTGGTATAAAATTTTAGATCTTTATCTAGCTAGAAATCGTGTTCTTCCGTACACTAACACTTTCGTTCAGGCTAGATGTGATGTAAAAATGTTTTATCTTTTTTTATTATAAGTTAGGACACACCTGTGATTACGTTTGGGTGGATAAAGACATCGAGAGCAGTAAACAGGCTTTCCTTAGGGGACTCTCGACTGGACTCAAAAATCCAAATAAAGGCAAGAGGCTCATCATCACGCATATTGGAAGCGAGGATGGATTCTTGGAGGGTGGAGAGTGGATTTTTGAGGCCAAAAAATCTGACGGAGATTATCATGGAGAAATGGATGCCCATAACTTCGGAAAATGGTAAATCAACACTCTTCTTTCGTATTTTCATTTATTTTCAACTCTGTATGACATTAACAGGTGAATAATTTGCAGGTTTGAGGGAATTTTGCAAAAGGTTGAGCCGGGGTCTGTAGTGGTCATGGACAATGCTCCATACCATTCGCGGCAATTAGGGCGAGTGCCTAATATGTCCTGGCGGAAAGACGCAATTCAGGCATGGTTACGAAAAAAGAATATCGCTTTCGAACCAAAAGAAAAAAAGGCCAATTTGGTTCTAAAATTTGACAAGGAGAAATATAAGGCCAAATTTGTTGACGAATTGGCTGCGTCAAAGGGTATAACCGTACTTCGCCTGCCGCCATACCACTGCGAACTGAATCCCATAGAGCTTATTTGGGCACAAGTAAAGTTGTACGTGGGTAGAAATAATAAAACTTTTAAAATGGCGGAGATCAAAATACTGCTTCATGAAGGCTTATCTAAAGTCAGTGCTGAAAATTGGGCAAACTGTGTGAGGCACATTTTAAGAGAAGAAGAAAAAATGAAAAAAATAGACGGAATTTCCGACACTGTTATTGACAATCCGGCTGTAACAAAACCTTTCATCATCACAGTCACTGATGATGACACTTCGCAGGGGAGTAGTGATAGTGACAGTCACTCCGATTAAAAATTGTTAGTAGGATTAATGGCTATAAGTCATAAAAAATTGTTCCCACACTATTACCTAATACTTATTTATATTGAGTTCGTAATTATTTCGCGAAGGATATATTTGGTCGATTAAAGTTAATACTATTCCCATCGGTCCCATCACTATTTTCATAGACAACAAATGCGATTGCCGGTCCGCCATATTTGTTTACCTTTTTTTCTTTTTCTATTGACCCAGAATTTATAAGTACTCGCGAAGTGAACATATTTGGCTAGGCACCGACTTCTAAGAAATCTGTAGGGTACCTAGCCATAATGTTTTATTTCAATGAATAGGGTAAAAGGTTTAAAGGTTTGGGTAGGAAATCCTAAGTAGTAGGAACCGAAATTATTTTTAACTTTTTAGTTCGGGCGAATTTTTGAAGACGGTTTTATTTTTATTTTTAAAATATTTTATTTTTTGCTTTTTAGTAGTGTAAATATAAAATCGTTATTCAGTATGCTCTAAATACTTATAATTAGAATGTACTGCACTGTAGTAGGCCATAAAACCTGAACTGGCGAACTTATATGAATACAACAACAATTTCAAAGGTAACAGACTTAGCATGCCAATATTATTTAAAGAATCACTAACCGCTAACCAACGTGTCATAACTACTAAGAAAACACTTGAATAGATCTCGAAAATGCATGACATTTGTTATATACAAAGAATGATCCTCCAACCCCTAATCGTTAAGGAGTTATTCCTTTCATCATCAGCTCACCAACATGAGACTATGAACACCTAAAGGCAAATACTCGAATAGCCTCCAAAATATATGAAATATATTATATTTAAAGAATTATCCCCCAACTCCTAATCTCCAAGGAGTTGTACCTTACATCATCAGCTCACCAACATAAAAGGATGACCACCTAAAGGCAAATACTCAAATAGCTTCCAAAATACACGAAATATGTTATACTTAAAGAATTATCCCCCAACTCCTAATTGCTAAAGAGTTGTACCTTCCATCATCAGATCACCAACTTAAGATGTTCATGACTAGATGCAAATACTTGATAAGTCTTCGAAAATAAATGAAAAATGTCATGTGTGCCTACAACATTTGAAGAGTTCCCTCGATTTCTCCAGGATCCCATCATCAGATCTGGATTCGGTGACAATGGGACCAACTAGAAGGTATACCCTTTCAAACAAAAAAAGAATATTTCAAATCGGTCCACGCGTCTTCGAGTAATTGGGGAACATACATAAAAAAAAAAAAGATTTCGACGAATTGTAAACCTCCTCCTTTTTGAAGTCGGTTAATAATGCAATATAAAATCAATCAATTGGAACCCGGTCACCCAGGAACTAAGTTATGTCAAAGTGACATTATAAATCAGATTGTTAGAAATTTCTCGCTGCTTGTTATTTCGACATGGTTGTACGAAGAGTGGCCCAGGGTTGCAATTGCTGAGTGTACTTGTATTAAATGGAAATGTGATGTTAGTAGTATAATACAATGCCGTGAATTGCTATGTTCATACACCTCTGTCAAAGTGTTTGAACACGAATTATTGATAATAGTAATTTCGTAATTACATGATATTGATCATATATTAGTTCCATCCAAGGTAACGGTCAAGGTTTTGACCATTAAAGGAAATTTAATCGTGTTGGAAATAACAGACACGCTAACATCACAATAAAAGGGTAGGCAACTCGCATGTGAATCCACTGAGATTGCAGGTGTTCTTAGGTTACGGCGACTGCTTATCAGGTAGGCTGTATGGTTGTTTGCCACCAACTTGATAACATATTTTTAGAGGCAAATTAAGGAAAAGAGAAGTTGAGAGAGACGACATGACAGAAGGAATGTGGCAGTGAAGTATGAAACGAAACATGAGCTGCTTAATACGTTCGACGCCGGTGATACACATAATGTGACCGAAAAAACTGTACTCCAATGCCAGTGACACACATATGTGATCAAAGTAATCTTATTCTTATGCCACTAGCATTAATCAAGTTCTCACTCCTATGCCAGTGGCATGGAAATACGAACGTTTTTGACGCAAGTGCTGTGTCGCTGGCATAGTAGTACAGTAAATCTTTTCGGTCACACATGCGTGTCACTGGCATAGGATGTCTATCAGATAATTTCGATCGGCATAGTATTAGCACTTAGTGAAACAGTACCGAAGGCGAACTTCAAACTCAGATCAATCCATTCCCGGCACATTTTATGGTTTTTGTATAACATAAAAGGTTTAACTTATAAAAGGTGACCTAAATAAATTACCCAATAACATCAGAAGTAAATCACTGAGTAACCTAAATAATTGTATAAGATGAGCATTACACTTAGGTACATACACTACAGTAATAGAATTCTAAAAGAAACATGTAGCCACAAAATGGCGGCTTTTTCGATCAACAAGGGCAGTATATTTACGAGAATATGCGGAGTAATAAAAGTGGTCATTAAACCTAATGCGTGGCTAACGCCCCTTTACAAGTGCACCTTTGGTTTTGCACCCTGTATTTCACACATCACCCCAGATTGTAAGAGTGAATTTGCAAAATTATGCTACTTAAAGTATGCAAAGATGCATTTTTCTGATATTAATAAGCCCTTTCTTTAATGGGCCACCTACAAACATAGACTACATGCATGTTTGCATAATTTGATATGCACAATTTGGAATAAAACCAGCGTGACTCAGGGGACCGTAACCATGGCAATAACACAAAAAAAAGTTGATTCACCCAAGTACAGTCGCCATCATCATAGTGATTCAAGAGGAAGGTTTCAGTATTCGTTTCAGTATTGTACCCGTGCGAAGCCAATAACATTACCAATGGAAGTCTCTATTCTATATCTCTTACTAGAAAGAGACTTCCGCTTGTATTATTTTATTAGTTATAATTTGTTATGCAATAGGCTCCGGGTTGTTAGTTCTTAAAGCTCGATAATTGGAGATCAAAATAATATTAGTAACACTCTAGTGGTACACAATTATTTATTTATAGCCTATTCTTTGATAATATCAAAATTTTATTCAGGTGTCCTCTTACACGTTTGTTACTGTTTTTACTCCCAAATTAGATTTCCGAGAGAAAATGCGGCCAATATTATGGGCATTTACCTCCCAATGCGTCTCTACGCATAGTTAGGTAATAGGAGAGGCCTACGTCCTGCAGTGGATTATCATAGGCTCATGATGATGATGATGATGATTCTTGGTTCGGTACAATGCGAGTTCTCAGTTCAGGGTAGCCTGACGACTACATCTAGAACTCGCATTAACTAATCTACATTAGTTAGGACTCAGGATAATTAGATTGCATTTATATAGGTACCTATATAAACTGTACAGTTAAAGATCCAAGTACCTACTTTCTTTTTCAAAAATATACTGTTACCCCATTGGTCATTGACAATGACGCGTGACTAATCACTCAAAGTGCACCTCGTGTTTTCGTATTTACGCACAATAGCTAATTTGTGCCCCCTGCCTTACGAGGGGTGACGTCACGCAGCATATGTGTGACTGCCCTTAGGCTGTTTTTAGCGCCCTTCTATATTGGGGGATAAGGGATAAGATGGGGATATGAATTTATTTTATTGCACATGTTGAAACTCTTTTACACTATGATGGTCGCAAACAAACTTACTGTTTTTTGAAACAGGCTTTTATCGGCAATTATAATTACTGAGATGATTTCATCTAGAACTGATGAAGATGAGTGTAACCACCTTTCATCTTACGTATGTGTAGGTAGTATTTATATTTATATACATTGTTTGATCAATCGGTAACCGGAAAGTGGATTGTAAGATTTAATTAACGAGAAGAGGATGAAACGAAATAAAAGCTTATAAAAAAGTGTTTCGTCCAATTTTAACAAATCATTTTTTGTACTTTACTTGTTTTTATTCCAATAATCTTTCGAAATATTGCTATGATGTATTTAAATATTAAGTTCAGAAACACTTCACAAGCTGTTTACATTTTGTGTTTATTTATTAATGCGAAATCAGCACTCAACATTTCCATGACTTTAAAAAGTCCATTGTTCTTTGCTTTGTTTCAACCAAGTAATCAAGGCTTTCCACTTAGTGTAATAAATTACTGAAATGTCTCGTTTCACCTCTGGAGTCACAGTCGCCCCTGTCACATTGTCACATAAACTTGGGTATATTTTTGCATAACAATTGTTCAAATGTTCACCTTCATATAACATTAGGGTTAAGGGCAGGGAGGATTAAATTACATATAAATGTAATGAATCAAGACCAAGTTAATTAGGTAGAATTATATAAATTTATGTTTTACCTGTATTTTAATGAAGCGATAAATCACTTTTTAGCGTTATAATAGACTAGGTACGCCTATTGTATGCAGATATTCTGTAATACATATTTTCCAATTTCTTCATAGACGCTTTTAGTTAAAATGTAATTGTCCTTATCTGTCACTTTGAGGAGGGCATACAGGGGGTCTATATTGGGTGGCATAATGTTTTTATTTCGAAAAATTTGTCGCATAACAACTTTACGCCGAAAAATGTATGGCATAAACATTGTTGCGCATATTTTTGTTATGACGAAATTGTTAATCCTAACTAGGTTGTTCCTAAATATTGTTTGTTCTAATGATCTTTGTGTCTAATGTATATGTATCGAAAAATTATTGTTCATAATGGTGATGTTCCTACTATTTAATGTACTAAAAGTGATTACCTACCTTTAACTAATTAAAAAAAAATTGATTCCTTATACTTAATTATTACTGAATAATTAGCCCTGTTGTCCAAAGAATTTAAGTGAGCAATTTTGACCTGGGAACCGGTCGACGAAGCCCCGCTGCGCGGGGCTTCTGTTTCCGCTCTAGGGGATAAAAGGTACCTAACGAACCTATCCAGGTTAAGGTAGGGGAAGGTTCAGATTATTTCTTTTTTAATGCGGGGGGCTTCGCCCCCCGAGCCCCCCTGGTGGGGGCTTCGCCCCCCGGCCCCCCTTTTTTTGTTTTTGTAAGTATGAGGATGTGTAAACAATTGATTAAAAATACTTAAGTATTTAAAGACTACGCCATTCACTCCGCCCTAGCTTCGAAATCTAACCAATCCACATCGGTTTTACCCTAGTTTATTACTTGAATATTTTTTTAACCATTCACCCTGTTGTTCAAATGTTTTGCATGTTGTTATTAAAATGCCTTTTGAAAATGAAATTTCGGACATGATAAAAGTAGGCGCAGTGAAAATTGACAGTTCGAGTAGTAGGGAAAACAATATTTATTACAATGAACATTAGGATTATTATGCTTTAGGTCATTTGACGTTCGAGTAATGAATATTAGAATAAATATGGTGTAGGTATTTTAAACGTGTATGCGCAAAATTAAGTAGGCTAAACAAGTAGTATGCCATGTAACATTATGCCAAACATTCTCGGCCAAAAAATTTTAGGACAATCGACGTTATGCGACACGACAGGCACCCCATACAGGGTGATCAATGAACGCCTATTTTAGTTAAAATACGTTTTGCCTTTTTGTAACAAATATACAGGGTGATCAATCCAAATGGGTGAGTATGGAGGTTTTGGAAACCATAACAGATAGCGAAATCTTGTCTTAGGAACCATGAGATCGATTTTAGTAAAAAGAAAAACTGTATTCATACAGTTACAAAAATACGTGTACCCAGTTCTTCAGTGCCACCGCCGGCCCTTTGACTTTGTATGAGGAAGTTACAAACTATGAGAGATATTGAAATCTGTACTTAGGAACCATGCCATTATATTAAATCTAAAAACGAAGCTATGGTTCCTAAGAACAGATTTCGATATCTCGCATAGTTTGTAACTTCTCCATACAAAGTCAAAGGGGCGGCGGCGGCAGTGTGGTATTGAAAAAACTTCATTGTTTAAAAACATTTTATTAGCTTTAGATATCATGTTTCTTAGTAACATTTACTATTTGAGAGCAACGTCACCGATATACAAATGAAAATAACGAAATTTAATTTTTCAAAAATTGCAGGTTCGATTCCTGGGCCGAGTACACGTATTTTTATAAGTGTATGAATGCAGTTTTTCTTTTTACAAAAATCGATTTCATGGTTCTTAAGACAAGATTTCGCTATTTGTTATGGTTTCCAAAACCTCCATACTCACCCATTTGGATTGATCTCCCTGTATATTTGTTACAAAAAGGCAAAACACATTTTAACTAAAATTGGCGTTTAGTTATGAACAAGGGGGTTAGTATTTAAATTGTTGTTATAATTTGAAAATTTGAAGTCAGCAAGACAGAAATTCATGGCTATTTATGTACCTATGTATGTAATATTTGTGTATTTCCTATATTAGTTTACACATACATGAAACAATAGGTCAAAAGCTTCATAAGCCAGCTAAGAAAGCCTTTTACGGTCAAGTTTGGACAATATAACAAAACGAGGAACTTGTCATAACAAGATTTGTTTTCTTGGATAACATGTTGAGACAATCCAGCGATATGTCTGACGGGAAAGTTCGTTTATAGTGTCACTAAGGACATTCATGCCTTCTGTTATGTAGTTATGGGGTGAGGAGATCTTGGGGATCATATAATATAATCTATAAAATTATGTGCATGGGTGAATCCTGTCTGTTATTGCCATGATTACGGCCATCTGAGTCACACTCGTTTTATGCAAAGTTATGCTACTTAAATTATGCAAACATGCATTTTTCTGGTGTTAACAAGCCCTTTCCTTAATGGGCCACCTACAAACAAGGATTACATACATACATTTTTTTTTAATTTATTTACCATAGAAAATACAAAATACATATACATGTTTGTATAATTTAAGCAGCATAATTTTACATACAACCATCGTGACTCAGGTGACTGTAACCATGACAGTAACACAAAAAAAGTTGATTCACCCGCATATTAGAGCATATTTCACACATATCTTGACATATTTACTGTCTATAAAAAATGCTCCTGTGAAATAAGCCAATACGTAACACATCCCATTAATATATTTAATTATCGAACTTAAATAAATCAATTTTTGTGGCAAAAACTCTTTTTTAGAAAGTCTTCTCCATAAAAAGGCATATCTAGATTGGTTATCTTATTTACTCATATTATGCATTATAGAGGTACGTTACATCCATATCATAAGTTAACCTCGGTAGTAACCTATAACGTAACTAGCACACTCGTACAGGCGCGAGCGAGATGCATAGAACATTTAATAAAGTACTTGATTAAAAATATTGCCCAAAATCGCATGCATCAATAGTTCAAACCCATTTACTAGGCTAGAGTTTAAAATTAGCTACAATCTCAGTCAATTTAATTTAAAAACCAACTCCGACCCCCGTCTATAATCAGTTCAGTTCTAACATTTAATAAAGCGCAGTCCATATAATTAGCCAGTTCACTGAAGAATCGTAAAACATCCCCTCAGGGTTCTTAGGCCCCTAGAAGGGGCGTGTTCGCCCCAGGGGCCAACAATGAACCGATATCAAATTGGCAACTGTCCGTAATTGCATTTACTATATTTGGACCCTATTTTAAAAACGATTCAAGTCGCAATTGCGTGACAAGAAACAGTCAGAACTAACAGATTGTTTGCTATTTAATGTTTGATAGTTAGCTAAATAATCTTCAGATACCTACTGGGGCATGAGACAGTAAGATAAAAAGCTATAAATTGAAATATACCATACGTACACCGAAGACCAAGTACCTACTTACATTACAGAAAAAAATTTCAGCCTCCGGTAGTGACCGTGCCTACGAAATTTGAGGTTATAATTTGTTAATCTACTTATTACAAATATTTGTTTCTTGGTCGTAGCTGTCTATGTATTTAAGTATGTTTAAATCTATTATTTATATCGTCGCTTGGTGCCCACATCACAAGCCTTGATTGAGCTTTCCGTGGGACTAGGTCGACTTAAAAAAATCGAGTCTTACGAATTTCGGGTAGGTACACCTATAATTATGAAATCTTGAATAGTCCTAGCGTCTGGTTAAGACCATACTCTAAGGGCAAATACAGTATGTGCTAAGCTTATTCAATTCGGTTTGGCATTCCGTTATAGCGAGAGATGATGATGATGATAGATAGTAGTCATGTGGGGTAAACGTATGTAGGATTAGAGTATTTAGAGTGTACGCATTCCGCATTCACATTTTGGCGTATACTTACCCCACGTGACTTTATCACCAACGTTTATAAAATGGTTGTCTCTTATTTTCTGGCTAGTCAACACTTTCCTACCAGAGTCAGTCATAATTATTAAGGCCTTTAGTTATTAATCCAAAAATATAGCAACGTAAGTTATTTATACCCTGCTTTATGTAGGTTACTGCAGTTCACCCGATTGCGTACTTTTACGTAAATTTATGACTTACACTGTCCAAATTAAGCGTAACAAAAAGGTTTCCCTATTCAGTCCGCTGAAAACCGGCGGTATGGAGCCAACTTAATGTAGACGGTTACGCCATTTCGTAAATTAACTATGGCAATATGTCCCGGGGCCAGCCTATTGTGTGAAACTATTCATTGCTGATTTAAATTGTAAAACGTGTTTGATAGACAGACTCAATAAAGGTCCGATTGGGGCCTGCGGCGGTAGTAAATTGGGGGTCCGGTTTGTACAGCATTGTGTGTTTTGTTGGGTCAATTACGTTGTCCAAATGTCACTGGATTTAGACATTTGAGACACTGTCGTACCGAGATTAACTAAAATAATTTCATTAGTATGTAGGTATAGTTCTGCGGAAGATCGCCTATGATGTGGACTGACCAGATAAAAGCGGCTGTAAATGGCTCATAATTACTGCCCCATGGTGACGGCAGTAATTCATTTGTCACCACCCCAAATCTTCCCGTGTGTCGATGTCGTAAGAGTCGACTAAGGGTTTAGAGTGTCAATGCATATTCCTTTATAAAATATTAATGATGGGCAGCAGCATCATCATAGTGGACACACTACTGCGATCGCCAACCCGCTTGCCCAGCGTGGCGATTATGGGCATTTACCTCCTAATGTGTCGATACGCATAGTTGATAATAGAAGCCTATATCCAACAGTGGACTAAGAGATACTGATGACGTAGTTCATGAATGAACGAAGATGGCGGCTGTAAGAGAGGAAAGATCGTGTTGTAAAGCTTGCCACCAACACCACAAAATGATCACTCTTGCCAGAAACTCAACCAACAAAGAAGAAGAACATAGTTCTGTTAAGATCACCGATTGTATAAGGAACACCACGAGTCAAGAACTCGCATTGCTGATGTTTTCTTTATAGTGTTGTCCCTTTCTAAAACTTGCGCAAATGTAAAATTAACTGGACGTTCATAAAAGCCTTTTTCTTGTGTTTACTTAAAAGAGTAAGCATACAACCACAGATCGAGTAAAATATTTTAGCCAGCTACTCGTTAAGTCCGTCATTATTTCCAAACACATCTGTTGTTTATCCAGGCATACCAATCCGCTCCAATTCGCACTTTTGTATAAATACCTGAATCACCAATGAGTTCACCGCCTTACCTGTAATTTAAATATACAGTATCAATATTTGTATGTAAACAGAACTTAAGGTGCGATCACATCTAGCTTGAGGCAACAAACACAGGAAAATGTATGTGAAAAATAATAAAATAAACACTTACTATAAGTTATAGTTAGCTAGTTCTTTCAAAGAAAATTGCAAACATCTAATAATTAAATGTTTTCTAATCTAATACATTTTAACACTTCATTGTAAAATGTACCTATGTAGTACATTGTACCTTGTAATTTAAAATTGTTCGAATGTTTGTTGGCTTGTTGGTTAATCAACAAATATTACAAATTATTTGTTTATCTTTATTTATATACCAAAAAGTACAGACTAGTAGTATAATAGACACGTAAAGCATTTATAGTACATATTAATAAGCAACATAACATACGTAAGTTCAATGAACTCCAAACGAAAAACAGATACACATGAAACGAGCATCGCACATCAAAAGTAGACTATTTTCATCTATGAATGTAAAAGTGTTAATTTGGGGGTAAAGGCATCGTAAATTACACGTTGGTACTGTATTTCTAAATTATGGACTACGGATGGGGTAGGGAACTTTATAGTTTTAACGCAAGCAACGATTGAAAACGGCTAAAAGTACATTAGATTTATTTTAACATCAGCCACTGTACGTTTTTAGTTGTTGCTTGTTGCGTCACAGAGAAATAGCAAAACATATATCTAGTGCTCAAGTCACATACGAGTATGACAAGTCGAGTCAAATAATAACTTTGATCTGGCTTTAAAAAATTAATAATGGCTACAACAAAGAGCTTAATGTTTTAAAAAATAGTTCACTCGCTTTAATATTTTATGAATATATTGTAGTACATACGAAGTAAGCAGAGAACACTCTGCGAGTCTGACTTTTTTCCTCCCTTGTATGAAGTACTATCTGCACTACACAGAAGTTATACGAGTATTGCCTATATTATGGTACGTACGTAATTATTCTAATATGGCACATCAAATCATAGGTTGACAACTAAAGCAGGTTTGGTTGTCTTAGTGGAGATAATCGCTCCAGAAGAAAAAAATATTGCCCCCCCTTTAACTTTTGATTCGTAGGTCCAAAAATATGAAAAAAATAATGAATCGTGGGAATAGTGGCTTATAGAATACTTTAAATTAAAACTATTTCGAACATAATCGGCTCAGCTGTTTTTGAATAACTACGGAACCCTACACTGAGCATGGCCCGAGATGCTCTTGGTCGGTCTTTTATAATGAGTTTTGGTTGTCAGCCGACGAAATGTCATACACGTTACTAACAATATGTACTACATAGGAAGATAATTCAATTAATTTTACTTTCTTCTTTGCAAACGACAGATGTAAAGGAAACATTATTTATATTGTACATGAATAACGTTTTAAATCCTGTAAATGCTTGGAACTCCGCCAGTCGTGTAGTCTGCAGGAACAGTAGCTTCCGTATGACCTGCAGACCGTACTTGCCTTTTAGGGCTGTCACTTAGATCAATCAATGATACGCCTCCTAACGCCATCCTGCGCTTAGACGTTTCGTTGTCGGTCCTATTATGGGGAAATTAAATGTTTGGGAACTTGTTTAGGGTCGGCTACGTATATAAATATTAGATATCATATAACAAAGAAAAAAATACTAAGATTTAAACCCATGTCCTCGGCTCGTTTTTAATTAAAAGGAACTGCTTCTTAAAAAAGCAATGAATAAACTCACTTCGATTAGTAAACTAAACCGCGCTTGTACTCTTGATTCCAAACTCTACTGCAAAAGCAGCATAATAAACACACGAAAGAAAAAATCAAAAACGACGTTCAGGCTTACACAACACACTCGCAAAAACTTTAAATTTAGATCATTCCAAACGAGAACAATTGCCCATTTGGGCAGCTAGCAACCCTAACAATGGGTACCGTCTGCCAAAAAAGTTGCGAGTGTCGGTCAAGCAATACATCAGGCTTTCATGGCCGCCTAATATAGGGCTGGCTTTAGTAATTAATTTTCGCTAAAACTTAAGTGAACGCTAGGGATAGGCCGGTCCTTAGGGGTTGGCTAGTTGGCTATGGCGTGAAACTCGTGATATGTTTTCTGGGGTTTTGTTTTAATCCACACGAATAATCTGCGACGGAGATGAATGGCAGCAGAGAACAGACAATATATCAATGTGAATGTGAAGCACATTCTTAAAAATGCTAGAATCTTCTTAGAATTGAAAAAAAATCAAATCCCTTCAGTAATAACAAGAGTTCCAGGTAAAATATATTAAAAAAAATTAAACTGAGAAATAGACAGATTCGATGTTGATGAAGGAGTTTAGGCGAAAATATAAATAGGTTAAACTCAGGTATATTTAGACCGCGACATGTTCCGGAGAGTCTATTTTTCCATTATCAAGCACTGGGCTTAACCGTTTATTTATATTTTAGTGGTATGTCTCCTACCCCCTTATTTTATAGACGTCTCCTAACTTAACAAGCCGCTAAGTATTGGATGATCGGTTGGCCGGGCCAACTGCGAACCCTGAATCGACGTGCCTCTGTATCACACTTGCAAATTCTCACGTTAGTATGAAAGGGAAGCAACATGTCAGTCGTAGTTCCCACGTTGGGCACTCAGTTAGCCAAGATTGTTATTTTTCGGGATCAACTCTTACATGTTTAACGAAGAAAGACGTATGTTACTTGGAGTCTTGTTCGCACATGCGACGTTTACGTCTGCTGTTATTAGTAAACAAAACTCTGTGTTTGCTGCAACGTTTTATTCGCCCGTTTGCGGAAAACAGAACTATAAATCCGGTAAAGGATCTTGGACATGTATGTGTTATGGTGATAGTAAGTTGTTGTCTACTTGCTGCCTTCGAAATGTTAAAAATAATACCCACATAAAGATACTGGACGGCGCAGCGTGCGAAGGCCCCCCACAAGATGAAGCGACGACCTGGTAAAGGTCGTGCGGGTGTCCAATGGATGAGGACAGCTCACGACCGATCTTTGTGGAACTCTCTGGGGGAGGCCTATGTCCAGCAGTGGACGTCAATTGGCTGATGATGATGATGAAAGATATTAACTCCCTTTTCAAAAAAATATAAACTTGGCTTACTGGGTTTTCTTAGTTACTTCTTTGAGATTGATCAAAGGGATTTGAATAGTAGATGTAATAAGCTACCACATACGGCCCTAAAGTATGGTCACAAGCTCCTAATCTATCTAAGATTGCATAATATATCGTATACCAATCGAGGCAATCGACAATACTGACGATGATATACGCGAGAATTTCGCCTGCCAACATCGATGAATCGATGATAGAGAGCTCTAATGATTGTGACGACCGTATCTGAGTCGTACCCAGTCCTCCACATTTCGATTACGGTTACCCTAAGTAAGACCCAAACGAATCAATGTTTTTTCCTCAGGTGAGTTTATAAGGCTGGTCAGACCAAACTTGTTTTAACTCTTTTACACTCATGAATCTCATGATAGTAGAGTTGACCGGCTTAAACACCAATGTCACTAGTACCTTACCCACGAAACTGGAGACTATGGAACTTATCACAAATCCTTGATCCTTAATCCAGTGGCCTATTTCACCATAATTAGATAATTACAAGTGTGACAAATGTAAAATATCACTTTTACTGACGTCACAGGCCTCCGTAGGATACGGCTACCGCTTACTATCGGACGGTCCATGAGCTTGTTTGCTACCAACATACAATTATTACTGATAACGTTATTAAATCGTTAATAAACTACTTTTTATTTTCCGAATTTCGTGCCAATTGTCGCAAGGTTTAGGACAATTCTCAATCAATCTTGACATGAGGTTCGGTATATGTCGGAATTTCGCTACAATTGTCATGTTTTGTGTGAAAATTTATAATTTTGCTTCGCAAAAACGTAGTTAATTACTGTTGTTTTATTAAAGTTCCTGCACTACATTTTATGTTGGTCGCAAACTAACGCACGGCCCTTCCGATGGTAAACGGTAACTGTAGCCTATAGACGCCCCAGATTGGAGAAACAGTAAATTTACAATGGTAGGACTTGTCAATGTGGTGAAATTGGGGCCTGGTTTTTCTATGTATTTAACTACTCCACATACTACTAAACAAACAAGTCGATAGCTTAGCGACAAACACAGCTATAAATCCCTGGAAAGATATCACGTTGCCCAGCGCTGTCGACGAATGTACCGTTCCGGCAATCAGTGCAGAACAGTAACAAAACCGTTCCGGCTAGTGACAGACTGAGAGAGGCTTCCGTTGGCAAGTCCACTATTTCAACTTGAAGACTTATCCTTACCACGGTTGCGTATGTTAGCTGGATAAATCGTCGCTATACTCCTCGGAGCAATCAATTCATGGAAATGTGACTTTCTCTTACTCTGAATATGGGTGTTTTTTTCATCATGTTGCAGATACGATTTTTTTGTTGGATGTATGTTATCCTATATCTCCGAGAATCGTGAACAGATTTTTTTTTTTTGGTGTGATCGATCGTGTATAATCCCGAAATGATCCCGTTGGCACCAAGTTGCAGTATGATGATGGAATCTTGGAGAAATCGAGGGATCTCTTCAAATTTTATAGGTACAGGTGGCGCTTTTGGTCATTTTTATTCATTTACAAGAATTTGCATTCAGAAAGTAGGATTTGATGATAGGAAACTAATGATGGAAACCACAGATGATAGGAACTTGGTTGTTGGTTTGGTGCGAGCGAGATAAAGAAAGTACATATACAAATTGCCACAACGGTTTTCTTAGATGATTTTTCTAACACGAGATTAACATTATCAATATTTTGGATTTTACTGTAAATGAAAGCTGTAGAGTCCTTTCTCTAAGATGTAGAACAAAAACCTATTCCACATCGAAAACAAGAAGTATCTACAAAAATGTATACTGCCCGACACAGAATGTGTCCCTAAAACATGAGGTATCTGCCTACCCAAAACTTCGATAGGGTTCATTTTGTTTAGAAGAAAGAATTAGCGTCTTACACTGCCTGAATTTTGCGTCACATCATACACATCACATCCTCAGCCTTTCTCAGTCCACTGTTGGACGTAGGCCTCCCCTATTAACTATGTGTCTAGATGCATTAGGAGCTAAATGCCGATAATCGCCACATTGGAAAAGCTAATTTACAATCGCAGTAATGTGTCCACTATCATGACGCTGCTGTCCATCATCAATCTTCTATCAAAGAATGGTCAGTGACTCTTCAATCCCTTAGTCAGCTCTTACGACAACCGCGGGAAGAGTTGGGACGGTGACAAATATATTCCTACTGCCGTCACCACAAAGCAAATGCTTTTTAATAAATCCTTTCCGTATAGGTTACGAATCGAATTTCGTCACCGCAATAGGTATTTATCCTTAGATCTGAAAATAGGCTCAACTCCGGTGCGTACGTACGGAAAAACTCTAGTAGCGGTACTTTTGGCACAATAGCGAAACGACTCTCATCAGTGTAGGTACGAATGCGAAACGAGAATGACTTAATCGAAACGTTTTATATGCATAGTGTCCCAGGGAGAAGTGACCAGCTTCCTGGGACACACTGTATAAGCCATATTGAACAACTTTTACTATGGGACCAAAAAGGAAACCGCGAAAAAAAATTTGACATTTCGCCCTATGGAAAATTGGAGTCGCAACCAAAATGTATGAAAAGGCCAAATTTTTTTTCGCGTGTTCCTTGTTGGTCCCATAGTAAAAGTTGTTCAGTATGACTTATACAGTGAAAAAACCGTATTCATAGCCACAATCGTAATCGTAACTCTTTGTATCTAACCATAAGTATTCGAGAAATAATAGTTTAAAATTACCCTAGCATCTTTCTCGCAGACAAAATTAATAGACCACAGAAAATGTTACCGAATTAGATACTATAATATTTTCCTTGGATTGAGGTCAGGGTTAAAGCTATAACCCTTACAATCTCAGCGTCCCGGGGGACCGCGGGTTCCATTTTCAAAATTGCACCCGGATAGACCGAAGTAAGTGATGATTAAAATGAATCCTATTTGGTTCCACGGGTTTTCCAACAGCTGGCAACTTTCTATTGTTTTTCGCATCTAGGACGAGAATTGGCTATTCTGTCTTTTTTTTTTAAGTGACGAAGGTAGACAACTGAGCTCTCAGCCCACCTGATGGAAAGCAGGAACTGAGGCCCATGGACATAGTGACCAAAAAATGCATCTATACAGATTCTATACGCATAGTTAATAGGAGAGGCCTACGTCCATCAGTGAACTAACATAGGCTGATGATGTGACTAATGAAATGACAATAGAGACCTGATATGTCTTACCATCCTCCGCTCAGATAAATCTGATGGCGAATGTCTATAATATTTCACTAAAATAGTCCCAATATTGATTACAAATCGGAATCACTTCACTGATATTTGTCAACTAAACTAATTAGTTTGCTGCCGATCAAACAGTCATATATATTGTAATAATCATCAAGTGTTAGTTATAACATATAAGGTCGTATGTGCTTTTTATTTGCGTACGAAAATAGACTATATTTTGTACAGCATGGATACGCTTATATCGGCGCAGTTTGATAGTTCATTTTGGGACTGGTTAACGATCGATACATTGATGTTTGTAAACATTTGTCATTATAATCTAGTGAATAATATAGTTATTGAAACTGCATGAATCAGTCGTTATGTGGAATGATTTATTCTATGAATAATATTCCAAACATGATAGTTGATTGAGGGTGATCATATTTGGCAATCAGTGTAGACTAACACCAGGATGCTTAGCCAAGTTGCCAATCGCTGACGCACAGTAGCGTAGTTATCGTAGTTTACCCTCTCTGTTACTCTTTCATATTAGTGCGACAAAGACAGTTAGCTGCCTTTCGCTTACGATTGACGATTAAGCGAAGCGTTAGCGATTGGCAACTTGTCTAAGCACCCAGATATATTTTTATAGCAATTTCGGTGCGGAGTTGTTGAAATAATGAAATTTTGAGGAAAATTATTATAGGAGATGAGCAATTCAGATTTATAATACTGTTATCTAGTGACTAATACACCTGATTTTAATAATGTTGTACCGAGATTGCTAGAAAATTCTATGTTCGGCTCATATCAAATATAGTTACTTATTCCGGGTAACACACATAACATAATTAGCGTATTTGAGTCCACTGCTGGAGTTAGGCATTTCCTATTACCTAATGCATATAAATGCATTAGGCGGTAATGCCCATAATCGCCACGTTGGGCAAGCGGTTTGGCTGACGTAGTAGTGTGTCTACCTGTCTACTATGCACTATGATGATATTACTGATGGTGCCCATTATTATAAAATGGTAATAAATATATAATATCTTGGGACATCTTACACAAATCAATCTAGTACTACGGTAAGTTCAATTAAAACTTGTGATTGTGATGCGGATACTAGGCGACGATATATATAATAGATGGATACATATACGATACTTAAATACATAGACAGCCATGACCAAGGACCGAATATTTGTAGTAAATAAATACACAAATAATGCCCTCGCCGGGATTCGAACCCGGAACCTCCAGCTTCGTAGGCAGAGTCACTACCAACTAGGCCCTTTGTACGCTTAAATCTTTAAAACTACGCAACGGATTTTGATGAGATTTTTTTCAATAGGGTAGAGTAATTCAAGAGGAAAGTTTTTATGTAGGTATACCCGTGCGAAGCCGGAGCGGGTCGCTAGTTGATAATAATTTAAAAATATTACATAAATAATTATCATATCTTTTTTAAACATTAGTTTTCGTTCGTCTCAAAACGTAAATACTCAATAGTGGCCCATAACTTCACTTTAAAGAGCCAATCATAACCGTTTACCCGTTGTAAATAAACTATGCAAAACTTATAGCTACCTATTGAATAAATCTCGTTTAAAATGCAATCACAACCGAAATATGTATACAATTTTCCACCTTACTTCAACGGAATAAGGAGTAGAAGTGTATATATATTTATGATTCTTCACTAGAGCGATCGCGTTAATATCGGCGACGTTACAAAATGTGATTTAACGGTTCACTCGTCCGACTACGATGGGTTTTAAAGCTGCTAAGAAATACTGGGTTATGCACTTATGCAGCTGTATGCACTATTGAATAACTTTCAAGGATGTGTGTAATAATAATAAATCAGATATAATTACAACGATTAGTTTTTGGATGATTGTGGACATTTTAAATTAAGGACAATGTTCAGATAAAATATTTTTTTTGCGTAAATCCTCATAATGCGTCTATACGCATAGTTAATAGGAGAGGCCTACGTCTAGCAGTGGACTATCATAGGCTGATGATAATGATGATGATGTACCAATATAGGTACCCAAGACCCAATCCTATTAAATTCAATCAAAAACGTCGTGCGTCGATTATTTGTTAGTTTGTAACTTAAATTATGTAACTACGAGTGCTTATGTCGTTTTAAAATGGGAAGTAAATAAAGGATCTCAAATATCAAAAACTAGTTCAAATATTTCCGCTAAATCCTCTAAAAACACAATATTGTTGTTACATACAAAACCTGTGTGGTTTAGAAATAAAATAAACACTAGATTCCTATCGGTCGGGCAAGCCGCACAAACGCATGGCTTGCGTTCTACCAGCCAAATCCAATCAGTGAACGAATAGCTGTTTTATGATTTGAAAACGCAGAAAAGCTCCTTTCAAAACGGATGTAATACAGCGTGTATTTTTTATATAACCTTAAACAGGCTCATTAATTAGTGAAGATCTACTAAGGGCAGTGGGGATAAGTCCGGCATATTTTATTTGTAAGGAAAGTCCGTCATATGTGTCTTATCTTATATCGTTGAGTTACGGGTGGAAATCAGTTGGTAGACGGACTTTCCTGATTCCCGCATTGACCTTAAATCATATGTTTTATTGAAAAAAATCGATTTATTTTTTCCGTAGCATTCAGCAAGCAATGATGACATGATTACAAATGCTTGTCACCACTGTCAATAGGTATCAATTATAATTATAATAATTCCTAATTCTTTATTGCATTTATCCATGGTATTTTTGAAATACAAAATAATTAGAATAAATACTTCCACATGGGCCCTGGTAGGGCGAATCAAGAAAACTATAGGTATTTACGCAATATAGCAATCACCACTTACAAGCTACAAACGTAATAATAAAGTCGAATTAACGTAAAATTAAGATCTGAAATCCATACAACAGCTTCACGTGACACTTACGTACATTATGTGTGATTATAGCTGATTACTCTAAATTATCTGCCTTACCTGCAAAGAAAAATAAATAGTATGAATTTTTGTTAGTAAATACATAACAATATTCAGACTCGTAAGCAGAGATAGAATTATATTTAAAAAAATCCAGTAATGACCACCCTTCCCTTTTCAAAACAAAAATATTAAATTGGCTGGGATTTGCAGTAGTGAAATAGTGAGGATGAGGTGTGGGAGAGATCTTGCTATAACTTGCAATTTAAAATCAGCTGCTGGAAGAAAAAATGCAGGTATATAAAAGTCATATATTGTAACCGTCTCTTTACAGTCTTTAAATGAAAGAAGGAGATGGAAATTTCATTGGATTTATTATCCTTGGACGTTCCCGTCCGTCCCTACTAATTCAGTTTAATCCAGGCTAGGCGTGATCGTCTGGGGTATCGTCATTTGTTTTTTATGTGATGTCATGTTATTGAAATATACTTATATAGTACAAATACTTGAAATATACTTATATAGTACAAATATAGGTATGTTTTATGGTAGTGTAATTTAGTCGAAAATATGTATAATACAGGCAAATCGTGTTGGACGTAAAGCGTGCTGATATTCGTTTGGGCCAATCACCCATAGGACCAGGAGTATGTTTGTTGGACGAAAACAGGGGTGGATGAAAGCGTGTTGGACGAAAAGGGTACTATAATTGGACGCATCATTTGTTGAACAGCTACCAATCCTAGGTACTTACAGCCAATGCCTAGAGTTTATAAAAGCACGGTGGTCTAGCACTGTTAGTACTCTAGTCACGTCACCAACGACCGATTGATACCGACCGTTAACGATTCAAAGACACTTTTGTTCGATATTATACACAAAAAACTACTCCATTGCAAAAGGGCCTAACTCCGTATAAAATTAAGGATACGTGCGACGTTTTTACCAACCCGTATGAGGCACATGCTTTGATTATGCAGAATATTAGCAATATCATATGTAACTGTATTAGAACATTCGATGTTAAGCTTTAATAAAGAGTTATTGAGTCTAATTTGGTGCGAGATTTATCCTGAAATGCGAGTTCACAGTTTTTGCAAAAAGTGCCGAGGAAACTAAACTGTATGGAGTTGGTAGGTACTGGGAGGAGTCGGATTTTCTTGTGTTGTACTGTAGCATACGGTCTTCATAGTAAATGTTTAAAAAAATAGTTAATATGCATGTTTAATAATACTTAGTATTATAGTTAGTAATAATACAGCTTGAATATGTTTTTGTTACACATTGCATAAGGTCATCCCGTGAGACATTGCACATATTCATATTTCACTATCACTATACTATAACTGCATCCTGTTTTGTCATATGGGTGCGAACGAGAGGCATACATATAAATTGATCTAGAGACGCTAAGTCATGATAAACACACAGTTTACTGTCGTAAACGGAAAACATAGACAAAGCAGATCTATAAGTGACTTTATAAGGTTCAGTTAAGACTCAAAGCTGTTAAAACGAGATCAGTTTGATAAAAAGGGAATGTGGACAGCAGTTATGTTAACCGTTGCCAACGGAGCTTGCAATTCAATATGCCTAGAATGATATAAGTTATCCGAGTTCATATATGAACTCGGATGAAAAACATATCATGATGACTAGAGTGAATTACCTTTATTTTTGTATCAGTCACAGAGTACCTTTAATAGATGTAACATGTATATAAGCTGGCTGGCTGTGTGTTGGCGCTCCTGTATTAATTTAGTATGGGAATTATTTATTATCACATAACACCTTTCTTAACCGTTTCACATCGGTGTGGATATCTATAATTAAATGAACGTGTACCCGGGTTTTAAACTAGTTATTTTGATTTTGCATGGTATATTGCCTGTTGATATTCCTGAATAAAAAAATAAAACAAAAAAGTGATTCAAATGGAAAGTGAACGAATCACTGGTTCACCCTGTATTATCTTGTTTAACATATTGCCGATTTTCTCTAGTTGGTAACTGACTTGAGAAGATGCAATAGCGTCTTACCCCCTTATTCATAAACGTCTGCTAACTTAACAAGCCGCTAAGTATTGTTTGTCCCTTTTGCTCTTATGGACACATTGTTAAGACCGCAAGGGTCAAACAATCATTAGCGGCTTGTTAAGTTAGCAGACGTTTATGAATAAGGGGGTTAGTCTCTAGAACGTCGCTGTCAAAAAATTGCTTGTCGAATAATGATGACATTAATTACTTTAAATTACAGTCAAAATGGCTAGTGAAGTGACGGATCAGTCACTAGGCACTCCAGGGGTTAAAGAAACAGCAAGATGTAGGCAAAGTAAAGGCGGTAGCGAAATTAAAACAACTCATTGCATTTATTGCAAATGCAAATTGCAACGGGCAAGACCTCAAGAGCCGAAGAAAATTGCAAATGAGACTGTAGCTTTATTACGTCGAGATGGCTATTAGCCGACTAGGAGAGTAAGCAATACTCGTTTAAATAACTTCTTTCTGCTAGGGTTGTACAGATTTATGGTGTGAAGTTTATAAGGAAATGAGAAAAAGACGGTTTGTTAAGAATTTTATAGAACAATTTGTTTGGTTACGGGCTTACGGGCGGTATATATATGGACTTAGTTGCCCATTCCTCCTAAAAGGAAATTATTATTTAGTTTTTATGGAAAAAGCATTTGTGTTTGCAGAAAAGGACTTCAAAAATAACGTGATGTATCAAATACATTTAGATATTTACACCGTAATTTAAAACGAACTACAACTATTTGTATTGTGATAAAGGAGAATTTACATAAATATACAGGAGCAAACTGAAAAGAATATAAATTATTTGCAACTTAGTTTTATGGTGCGTCAACCGAAGAATAAAACTCGTAAATCGTGCCCAACGCCCAGACACCGCAGTATCGGGAAATTTATTTTGAAAAATTGCCAACCCTATCTGCACCCGTTGTTTCTTTGCCCGGATTGTAGGAAACTTTGCCTGAGTCAATGTGAGTCGGACATCTGTACGAGTTCCGACTTTTAGTCTCTGGTTCGTACGATTACCTTATATAGAATCCGCATTGGTTTGAATTGAAACTGCGGCACGGCGTTAATCCGCACCAGAATAGCGAGTTGCAGTAACGAATTACCACTTTTTGGTTGATGATTACGCAACAAGTTAATCCGTCTTATGCAGAAATTGCGTGACAGCGTACAGATATTTTACCCTAATTTGAAGCCAGGCAGGCAGACATATGTAGGGATGTTTGACATTTGGTAATTGTAACGCGACCTACACCACAAGACCACGTGACAAGCATGCTATTTAATACTATCTATACTCTCTCAAAAACAGTGACCACAAAAGTCTGCTGATTTTGGCCTGAGAATTATTTATGAATAATATTTTTTTTTCTGTATATACACAAAACACATATTCATTTATGTGATTTTTTGTTAGATATACAATCGTGGACAGATAATGAAGAACGCGTTATTTATTGATTTTATTAATTTACAATACATTTCATCCCCGGTTGAAATGTATAACAAACATGGCATTTGCAAAATAGGGACAATAAAAAAAATTACAATTAAGAACGATTTCATATATTTTGTTTTAATTATATTTTAATTTGTCAGGTGGTCCGTATTTGACTAAAACCATAATGCTAATTATATAAAACCCTGTTTAACCATGGATAACATGAATCAATAATTAATAAAATCGCCCAAGCGGTTTAGACGTAGTAATCTAATTTTGAAAATTATTTTTGTAGGCTGTAGGTTGTATGGGACAAATAATCTTGTTTATTATTTATTATCTATCCAGGACTGTATCTATGAAGATGTATTACACTGTAAGAAGTTTTGCGTGTCGCACATTTGACCCATTTTGCTACATGATAAATATCAACGGAACTTTACTGTATAAGTGGCGTGTTCTTATCGACATGCCCCGTCTAATGGGTGAATCATCTCTGGTTCTGTAAAACAAAACATTGCATTGTCATGTTCACCTCACCGCAGTCTTTTGACGTTTGCAGCACAATTTCTTATTTTTCTCTTCCGAGTTTGTTTATTCTGTTAGTATTTGTTCCCAACTTTAGGACTACAAGTTTACAAGGTGTTTAAATAGACATTAGCGCTTTAATTATTCGAAGATCAGCCGCTTGGGTGCACTTGGAAACTCCCCCAATAAATAACCTCGTACCGTTTTGTTTTGGCAGTTCTTAATAAGAAAACTTTACCGTTTTGTAGGTCATTTAACGGCGACAACTAAGCACTTAAAATAAACGTTTATTTACTTACAGTTCACATCTTTTATTTAGTATGGTAGACTAAATTGCTTTCAAATACCTATACCCTATAAAAAGGCGTAGCTTTGAAAATATGATGCGAATCGACCTCATAAAATCTCCATGGCAAGCAGGGGCGTTGGCAATCTTAATCCTTTTAAGCCTTTTTCCTGATACAAATAGGGTGCATATTTGATACCGTTCCCATTATTGGACCCTACTTGAGCCTAGCGAGGGTCAAGCGCTGTCATTATCCAAGGCCTTCGAGTAAAAATTCTCAAGTATGTTTTCTTTACTATTTTTAGTGGAATCCGCTGCGAAGCCTTCTGAACCCGACAAATCCACGGGCGATGGCGGCTTTGTCAAAACGTAAATATGTTAGAAATATAACAAGGGGATTGTGTTTTCACAAATTTAAATAAGGGCGGTAAAATAAACTGAAAGAAGTGAAAGAGCCTTTGACATGTAGGCAGGTAAGTACCTATTATTGGTATAATAACAGAACATATTAGACTGAGTGAATATTAAAGCGGTCAGTTGTTTACAGGGTGATCAATCCAAATCGCTCAGAGAGAAATCTATAATTATAACAGATTTATGGACTCAAAATTTACTTTTCACTAAATTCGATTGTTTTTTAATTTCTCCCCGCTGAACCATTTGGATTAATCATCACATATAGTTGCATTATACACCAATACTTATATGGCAGTAACCACGTTTTAATGCAATGAAAACAAAATTATTATGTTTAAATCACGAAACAATTGACTATAAAGTCCCGTGAAACCCAACAACCGTGAATTATAACGGAATGAGATATGACACAATATGTTCTGTAACTCAAATATTACATAATATCAGCATTACAACTTCCGATGATAAATAGTCCTAATAAAAACGCAAAAGACTCATCAATAATGACGACGTTTCATCAAGCAAATTGAAGGAACAAACATGGCGTCCGAGCCATTAAGAAATTAATATCGGGAGTGACACGTGGGGACGCGTCAGTCAGGATGGCCGAGATGAAATATTATGTTTATGACTTTGCCCGCGACTTCTACCGTGTAGAAGTCGTGTTGTCTCAACCAATTGGGCCAGTCAGGAACCGTGTGAAAGAAGGTTATCAATCAGATTGTAAGACATTTCAAGCGTTTTGTCATGGTTCTAGAATGGCCTAAGGTTCCAATTGATTGAGTGTACATGCTTTGACTGTTACAGCTCGGTCACAGACGCGCTGATTGCGTTTCGGCAAGCGTTCTATCTATTCGTTAAAGTGCATTCAGACCAAACGAGCATTCGCTATTCTAACCTCCTACTCTAGGAAATAAGACCGTTACGCAAAACGTGATTCGTTGATTTCGTAGAGTGGGGGATAGAACAGCGAATGCTCGTTTGTTCTGAATGCATCTTTACGCATCTCGACCGCGCAATGAATGAAAAATCAAAATATTTTTATTAAGATAAAGTTTTCAAAGTATATTGCAGCCCCACACTAGGCACAGGCTAACAGGCTTGTGTCGTGGGAGTCTAAACCTTACAGAAATACCCATAATATCATGCAGCTTTTTAATAGTATTATAATTAAATAAGGCCATGCTCAATACATACATCAATTAAAAATTAATAATGTAAATATATGTAGGAATGCTACATTCATATATCTTTGACGCTAATACCGATAACACGTCGACACAGAAGCCACCCATATAATACAATACGGCAGCTAAAGAGAAAGAAACGCCAATGGAGAAGTTATTTCTGTCAGCGCAGCGTGATAATAAATATCAGAGTATATTCAGAAAACGAAGGCACCTAAGACATATGGGCGTCTTTTGCTGTGAGACGCCTTCAATTTCTGCATATACTATAATAATTATAGATGTCACCTGTCAAAGACCTCACAATTGTGGACGGCGCAGGTCATATCTGATGCAGCCATTTTTAAAAGAACCGCTTTAATTATACTATCGATTCGGAATCGGAAACTGGGGCGACCAAACAATGGCCGATTAGCAGAGAAAGTCTGGTGGATTCCATTAATTATTGTTATCTTCCGTGTGCTCACGTCACGTTAGTAGTGATATTATCGTAAAATACCGCACACATCGATGTATGACAAATTGACAATATGCATGGAGCTATTACACTGCCCTGCTAAGCACAATAGCGATATCTAAAAATAAAATTTAATGCAAACATGCACCTTAAATTCTAAAGCTGACGATTCCATTTCCAAATGCCTCTATTTTTGAGATATCGCTATTTCGCTTAGCAGGGCAACAATTAAACTATGAAATTTGATGGCAGCTCAGTCGGTAGTGGCGCTGCCACTACGTAAGTTTCGAAATTCGATACCCATATTTTTTTGCTCAGTCATGGTGGTTTTTTATGGAATTAGGTATCTATATGTAGCTATCTATTATATTATATATTGTTGCTTACTACTTACAATCACTTAATTGAATTTACCGTAGAACTACATATGTAGATCAATTTATATAAGAATGTTCCATGAAAAAAAACTTGTGTATGAAACAGCCAGGTTCTGTGAAGTGAAGAAGAAAAAGTCTTGTATACAAGGAACAATCAATAGAAAATCCTGAAAAAAAAAACAAGTTTTCTTAGTTTCCATATTTTCCTGCTTTTGTCTAAGAAAATTACAACCATCATTCACTTCGACTCGCGCAAAACTAATTCCGAACAAGAATCTATTGTTTCAAATAACAGACGTAAACTAAAACTGGGACGAGGATAGTATCGCTGACAACAATGATTTACTATCCCAAACATTAACCAGAGTGTTTTTGTATGAAATAATCTATCTGCGTGCAATAAACACTGTTTTAAAAGCGCAAAGAGTATGAGATAATGTTTTCTAGTTAGCGTGCATTACATTTATATGTGGAATCAATAATCAAGATTCCAACCTCCACAATTTGTATTAGTAATTGACAGTAGACCTATGGTCAGCTGTACAAGATAGTGATATTCACCTCTCATTCCTTAGTATAGCTAGCTCCCTCCCTATAACTTACGTAAGATCTTACAGGTGTACGAGCACTCTAATTAGATTTTTTTGTGCAGAGTATGGACTGTAAAGTCCTATTAATCATTTGAGAAGTTAAGCAAAAACGTCCCACTGTGTCACTTGCCATAAGAGCGCTTAGATAATTAATTAGTAAACATACAAGCCAATTGACGGCCATAAGAAAAACGTCCATCTTTGCCGCTAGACCAAAAAATTGGCTTCAATGTCTCCTTAAAAACTGGCAACTGCTGCTGCTAGTAATAGGCCGTGGGTTTTCTGGCCGGCGACCGACGCGTGTCCGCCGCCGACGACGTTCGAATGTTTTTTTCGCGAATGTTTGAGGGTGGTTTCTCTGAAACTTCGCCGGCAGCTGGACACCGACGACGTATCAGCAGTGTTATTCACTAAGGAAACCGCCTTGCTGTCAGCGCTGTGTCAGCGCTGCGGCAGCGTCGAGCCTAAAAATGGTATTCACTAATGTACTTTAAACGACACTAGTGCTCGGCGACGAATGCGGCGTGAGCTGGAACTACGCTGCGTCGAGAGCTTGACGTTTAATGCACGAACTTCGTATTCTCTAACGAAAAACAGCGACGAACTGGCCCACAACCTCGCTCACAGCCTCGATTCCTAATGCCAAATAAAACGCTAGGATTTTAGACAAGGCTGTCTCGACGTCGAGCTCGTTGGCGAACGCAGCGTCGAATGTGTGAATAAGAGAATAGCATAGCAGAGAAACCAAACGCGTCGGTCGCCGGTCGCCGGCCAGAAAACCCACGGCCTTAGGGCGAGATTTACCCCTATTCATATACGTCTCCTAACTTAGCAAGCATTTTTTTTTACAACTGTCATCCGTAATTTGTACCTTCAGCCAAGTGAAGAATATCCAGAGAGAGATTACTGTAATTTCCCCTGTACTATTATTTACCTTCGGCCAATCAATTTTCGTCCTTATAAACCATTTGGCCGGTGACATGTCTTGGAAGGAACATATGAATTACTTAGTGACAATAATGGCGGAGTGAATGTAGATAGCGTTAATTTATTAGTGTTGTTGAACTTTTGAATTAAATATGAATCTGATTGACGTCATGTCTTACGGGTTTCCCTGAAAAATCAGAGAAAAAACATATTTAGTCTTTAGTATGTGTATTTGATTGAAGAGATGTTGGATTGACATATATACCTATGTTGTTGTTGCTGTATTCTGGCCATTTTTTCCGCAACTCGACATCAAACGTGCCTATTTTGCGTATTCCCAACGCTGGCCCAATACTTGTTGAGGACGTCACATACACCCATGAATTTCTTCGCAGAAGTATGCAGGTTTCCTCGCGATGTTTTCCTTCACCGTAAAGCACTTGTGAATATCAAATGATATTGCACGTTTGTCAGAAGCCCTTAGACTGTAAAACAGCGTATTCATAAACGTCTCTGAGCTTAAGCAAGCCGATAAGTATAATTTGTCCTTTTCGGTCTTATAGACATAATGATAAGTCCGAAGACACAGACGATACTTGTCGGCTAGCTAAGTTAGGACATGTTTATGAATAAGGGGGTAAATCGTATTTTATGAAAAAGGAGGCAAACGAGCAGGCGTATATGTGACATACAATTTTTAAATATAAAGTACAACTGGAATAATTTCGAGCGAAGTTATCGCAGATTTCGTGTCACCAAAAGATCTGTTACCAACTTGCAAACCGTTAAGTTTCGCGGACGTATCTTTCGCAGACAGTAGCAGAACAATATACTTTTCAGTCTTTATTACCCTGGTAATAAGGGACCGAAAGGACCCTATAGTAATGATATTACCTGTCTACTGCTTTGTATTTAGTCCCGAATAATTAGGTCCCCAATGGCCATGTGTTTATTCTGCGAGCAGTATGACAGTAATTACTAACGCGTGACATTGCAGGGGTGAAATAAAATTGCCACTTTGTCGAGCCTGAAGGCACATAGAATCAGACCATTTTCTCTTCCACGCAATGAACTATCAAACATATACATAGTCAATTTTTAGGTGGCGCAGTTTATTTATTTATTTAATATTTATTGCACATTAAATAAATCACAAAAGGCTGACTTAATGCCATAAGGCATTCTCTGCCAGTCAACCATTAGGCCAAACAGAAACTAAAAGTATTGGTGCGGTGAAAGACACAAGTAAAAGAAAATTGAAACAGCGAACAAAAAAAATACTACAATACATACCATAAGAATATTCATGAAATTTGTCAAATTGGTAATGGATATATCCCGGATAAGAATGCGAGATTATTTTTAATCTAATCCTGGGATTACACCTGGGAGAGCAGTCAGAGTTAGTATAGCGCTGTCCCGACATCTTACGTAAGAACTCACAGTTTCAAGGCCAAGCCACACCGGGTGCGCGTGCGTGTGCGTGGCGTGCGCGTTGTAGTGTATGTAAATGTCATATTAGATGGCACACCGCTTGCGTGACATGCACGTGCGCGTGACGTGCAAGCGGTGTGCCATTAACTATGACATTTCCGACACTACAACGCGAACGCCACGCACACGAGACGTGCTGCACACGCATGTGGCCTTAAATGTCGGTTTTAGGAGTGACTTGGCATAGAGTTAACCGAATTTCACGCACATTCGCGAACTGTCATGGTAGAATTAAAATTTAGAATTCTGATCTTTACGCCTACCTACCCTTTTTACCTTTGTGCGTATTCTATTCAATGTCTTTTTATATTGCAAAAACTTCCCTTTGTTTACGTATTTTTTTCTTTTAAGTCTATGTTTGTCGCTTTGTCTGGCACGATTGAAAATGGAATGGTATTTTTATCTTGTACCTGAATCTTATGTTCGTAGGAACGAATATCTTAGGATTTCCATTTCTCCTGAGCGTTGGTTATACTCAGGCAAACTAGTTTTCGGTAATAATAGCCAATCAATTACGGAACCCTTCATAAATCATCTTTAGATGTCGCACGCAGCTCATTCGTTTAGAGTTCCTCATGGAAATATTAGTAACGACTGTGTCGTGGGTACTTCAAATATTTAATAGGTTTACCGAAAGGGTAAGCAATGTAAGAGCATATCTCGTGTTTGACTTCAAACCTCAGCTACACGTCTCTTTTTAATCAGAACAATTGAAAAAAAAGACGGTTATCTGCTAGTAATGCCGCAGGTAGGTATGTTCGTCCAGTAAAGGATTTTTTAAATGTAAAGACAGCCAGATTTTGTTAATGCTTATACCTTGGAACAGTAAACAATACGAGCTTGTTAGTGGCTGTCATGTTGAGTGTCACAGTGATAAAGTCCTAATTGATAAATGTAAATAAATACACAAATGATGCCCTCGCCAGGATTCGTACCTCTGTGAACTTGGCACCCGACTTTGTATTTTTTTTAATTTTAATTATTATTCGGGAAGCCTTTCGTTTGTAGTTGATTGTAGTGAAACGGATTTTGTTTGTAGTTGCTTAGAAAAAAAGTTATGAAAAGGGGTGAAACCTCAGCACCCGACTTTCAAAATTTTAACTTTTATTGATTGTATCGTATTCAGAATCGTTTGTAGTTGATTGTAGTTCCTTTCTTTTCGTTTGTAGTAGCCCAGAAATGTCAAAAAAAAATAAACAAAAATAATAATTCTTGAGCGCGTTGATGTCTTTTTTCAAAAACTCGTCTAAATCGTATAAAAATAGGAATAAATAGACATTTCTAAGCACAATTTAACTCAAAATCATTAAATCTTGATTGTAGTGCCGTTTACTTCGTTTGTAGTAACAAATTACATTCAACAATAACATGTTAAAGTTATTCAAAAAGGGGGTACAAAATCTCAGCACCCGACTTTCGAAATTGTAACTTTTAATGATTGCAACACGTTCAGAATCGTTTGTAGTTGATTGTAGTGAAACGGATTTTGTTTGTAGTCGGTTAGAAAAAAAAGTAACGAAATGGGGGTGAAACCTCAGCACCCGACTTTGGAAATTGTAAAGTTTAATGATTGCAACTCGTTCAGAATCGTTTGTAGTTGATTGTAGTGAAACGGATTTTGTTTGTAGTCGGTCAGAAAAAAAGTTACGAAAGGGGGTTACCCCTTTCGTTACCCCGTAACCTTAGTATAGAATTTGCGAAATTTTATCTTTTAACGATTGGGTCGTGTTCGGAATCGTTTGTAGTTGATTGTAGTTCTTTTATTTTCGTTTGTAGTTGAATGGAAAAAAAGTTACGAGGGGGGTGAAAAATCTCAGCACAATATTTGCGTAATTTTTACTTTTAATGATGGAGTCGTAATCAAAATCGTTTGTAGTTGATTGTAGTTCTTTTCTTTTCGTTTGTAGTTGAATGGGAAAAAAGTTACGAAGGGGGTCAAAAATCTGAGCACAGGATTTGCGAAATTTTTACTTTTAATAATGGAGTCGTACTCAAAATCGTTTGTAGTTGATTGTAGTTCTTTAATTTTCGTTTGTAGTTAAATGGAAAAAAAGTTACGAGGGGGTGAAAAATCTCAGCACTAGATTTGCGAAATTTTATCTTTTAATGATTGAATCGTGTTCGGTTTCGTTTGTAGTTGATTGTAGTTCCTTTGTTTTCGTTTGTAGTTGAATGGAAAACAAGTTACGTAGTGGGGTGAAAAATCTGATCACAGGATTTGCGAAATTTTTACTTTCAATGACGGAATCGTACTCAGAATCGTTTGTAGTTGATTGTAGTTCTTTTATTTTCGTTTGTAGTTGAATGGAAAACAAGTTACGTAGAGGGGTGAAAACTCACAGCACAATATTTGCGAAATTTTATCTTTTAATGATTGAATCGTGTTCGGTTTCGTTTGTAGTTGATTGTAGTTCCTTTGTTTTCGTTTGTAGTTGAATGGAAAAAAAGTTATGAAGTGGGGTGAAAAATCTGATCACAGGATTTGCGAAATTTTTACTTTTAATGATGGAATCGTACTCAAAATCGTTTGTAGTTGATTGTAGTTCTTTTATTTTCGTTTGTAGTTGAATGGAAAAAAGTTACTAAGGGGGTGAACAATCTGAGAACAGGATTTGCGAAATTTTTACTTTTAATGATGGAATCGTACTCAGAATCGTTTGTAGTTGATTGTAGTTCTTTTATTTTCGTTTGTTGTTGAATGGAAAAAAAGTTACTAAGGGGGTGAAAATCTGAGCACAGGATTTGCGAAATTTTTACTTTTAATGATGGAGTCGTACTCAAAATAGTTTGTAGTTGATTGTAGTTCTTTAATTTTCGTTTGTAGTTAAATGGGAAAAAAGTTACGAGGGGGGTAAAAAATCTCAGCACTAGATTGGCGAAATTTTATCTTTTAATGATTGAATCGTGTTCGGTTTCGTTTGTAGTTGATTGTAGTTCCTTTGTTTTCGTTTGTAGTTGAATGGAAAACAAGTTACGTAGTGGGGTGAAAAATCTGATCACAGGATTTGCGATATTTTTACTTTTAATGATGGAATCGTACTCAAAATCGTTTGTAGTTGATTGTAGTTCTTTTATTTTCGTTTGTAGTTGAATGGAAAAAAGTTACTAAGGGGGTGAAAAATCTGAGCACAGGATTTGCGAAATTTTTACTTTTAATGATGGAATCGTACTCAAAATCGTTTGTAGTTGATTGTAGTTCTTTTCTTTTCGTTTGTAGTTGAATGGGAAAAAAGTTACGAAGGGGGTGAAAAATCTGAGCACAGGATTTGCGAAATTTTTACTTTAAATGATGGAGTCGTACTCAAAATCGTTTGTAGTTGATTGTAGTTCTTTAATTTTCGTTTGTAGTTAAATGGAAAAAAAGTTACGAGGGGATGAAAAATCTCAGCACTAGATTTGCGAAATTTTATCTTTTAATGATTGAATCGTGTTCGGTTTCGTTTGTAGTTGATTGTAGTTCCTTTGTTTTCGTTTGTAGTTGAATGGAAAACAAGTTACGTAGTGGGGTGAAAAATCTGATCACAGGATTTGCGAAATTTTTACTTTCAATGATGGAATCGTACTCAAAATCGTTTGTAGTTGATTGTAGTTCTTTTATTTTCGTTTGTAGTTGAATGGAAAAAAAGTTACTATGGGGGTGAAAAATCTGAGCACAGGATTTGCGAAATTTTTACTTTTATTGATGGAGTCGTACTCAAAATCGTTTGTAGTTGATTGTAGTTCTTAAATTTTCGTTTGTAGTTAAATGGAAAAAAAGTTACGAGGGGGTTAAAAAATCTCAGCACTAGATTTGCGAAATTTTATCTTTTAATGATTGAATCGTGTTCGATTTCGTTTGTAGTTGATTGTAGTTCCTTTGTTTTCGTTTGTAGTTGAATGGAAAACAAGTTACGTAGAGGGGTGAAAACTTTTAGCACAATATTTGCGAAATTTTATCTTTTAATGATTGAATCGTGTTCGGTTTCGTTTGTAGTTGATTGTAGTTCCTTTGTTTTCGTTTGTAGTTGAATGGAAAAAAAGTAATGAAGTGGGGTGAAAAATCTGATCACCGGATTTGCGAAATTTTTACTTTTAATGATGGAATCGTACTCAGAATCGTTTGTAGTTGATTGTAGTTCTGTTATTTTCGTTTGTAGTTGAATGGAAAGAAAGTTACGAGGGGGGTGAAAAATCTCAGCACAATATTTGCGAAATTTTATCTTTTAATGATTGAATCGTATTCGGAATCGTTTGTAGTTGATTGTAGTACTTTTATTTTCGTTTGTAGTTGAATGAAAAAAAAAGTTACTAAGGGGGTGAAAAATTTGATCACCGGATTTGCGAAATTTTTACTTTCAATGACGGAATCGTACTCAGAATCGTTTGTAGTTGATTGTAGTTCTTTTAAATGGAAAAAAAGTTACGAGGGGGGTGAAAAATCTCAGCACAAGATTTGCGAAATTTTATCTTTTAATGATTGAACCGTGTTCGGAATCGTTTGTAGTTGATTGTAGTTCTTTTATTTTCGTTTGTAGTTGAAAAATCTGAGCACAGGATTTGCGAAATTTTTACTTTTAATAATGGAGTCGTACTCAAAATCGTTTGTAGTTGATTGTAGTTATTTTATTTTCGTTTGTAGTTAAATGGAAAAAAAGTTACGAAGGGGGTGAAAAATCTCAGCACAAGATTTGCGAAATTTTATCTTTTAATTATTGAATCGTGTTCGGAATCGTTTGTAGTTGATTGTAGTACTTTTATTTTCGTTTGTAGTTGAATGAAAAAAAAAGTTACTAAGGGGGTGAAAAATTTGATCACCGGATTTGCGAAATTTTTACTTTCAATGACGGAATCGTACTCAGAATCGTTTGTAGTTGATTGTAGTTCTTTTAAATTGAAAAAAAGTTACGAGGGGGGTGAAAAATCTCAGCACAAGATTTGCGAAATTTTATCTTTTAATGATTGAACCGTGTTCGGAATCGTTTGTAGTTGATTGTAGTTCTTTTATTTTCGTTTGTAGTTGAAAAATCTGAGCACAGGATTTGCGAAATTTTTACTTTTAATGATGGAGTCGTACTCAAAATCGTTTGTAGTTGATTGTAGTTCTTTTAATTTCGTTTGTAGTTAAATTGAAAAAAAGTTACGAAGGGGGTGAAAAATCTCAGCACAAGAATTGCGAAATTTTATCTTTTAATGATTGAGTCGTGTTCGGAATCGTTTGTAGTTGATTGTAGTTCTTTTATTTTCGTTTGTAGTTGAATGGAAAAAAAGTTACTAAGGGGGTGAAAAATCTGAGCACAGGATTTGCGAAATGTTTACTTTTAATGATGGAGTCTTACTCAAATTTTTTTTTAGTTGATTGTAGTTCTTTTATTTTCGTTTGTAGTTAAATGGGAAAAAAGTTACGAAGGGGTTGAAAAATCTCAGCACAAGATTTGCGAAATTTTATCATTGAATGATTGAATCGTGTTCGGAATCGGTTGAAGTTGATTGTAGCTCCTTTATTTTGGTTGGCAGTGTGGCTCCGTTGTGGTGGTTCATTTCCGAGACAAGGTGTTACGGATTATTCGATGGCGGTGTTGAATGCTGTTTGTTTAGCATTCAACAACAGATATCAATATCAATGCGCTTCAGAAAGATTTTTTTTTTGTGCGATGTATGTATTGGTCTCTTGAGTGCGCTTACCGAAGTCAAATCTAAACGATTTTGAACACCATCACATTTTAAAAGTAAAAATTTTACAAATCCTGTGCTGAGAATTTGCACCCCTTCGTAACTTTTTTTTCGTTCAACTACAAACGAATATAAAAGAAACTACAATCAACTACAAACAATTTCGAACACGACCCAATCGTTAAAAGATTCGCAAATCCTGTACTAAGATTTTCCACCCCGTTTTCTAACTTTTATCCATTAAGCTACAAACGAAACTAAAGGAACTACAAACAACTACAAACGATTTCGAACAAAATTACATTGTTAAAAATAAAAATTTTGCAAATCCTGTGCCGAGATTTTTCACCCCCTTCGTAACTTTTTTTCCATTTAACTGCAAACAAAAATAAAAGAACTACAATCAACTACAAACGATTTTGAGTACGACTCCATCATTAAAAGTAAAAACTTCGCAAATCCTGTTCTCAGATTTTTCACCCCCTTCGTAACTTTTTTTCCATTCAACTACATACGAAAATAAAAGAACTACAATCAACTACAAACGATTCCGAACACGATTCAATCATTAAAAGATAAAATTTCGCAAATCTTGTGCTGAGATTTTTCACCCCTCTCGTAACTTTTTTTCCATTCAACTACAAACGAAAACAAAGGAACTACAATCAACTACAAACGAAACCGAACACGATACAATCATTAAAAGATAAAATTTTGCAAATCTTGTGCTGAGATTTTTCACCCCCCTCGTAACTTTTTTTTCCATTCAACTACAAACGAAAATAAAAGAACTACAATCAACTACAAACGATTCTGAGTACGATTCCGTCATTGAAAGTAAAAATTTCGCAAATCCGGTGATCAGATTTTTCACCACCCTCGAAACTTTCTTTCCATTCAACTACAAACGAAAATAAAAGAACTACAATCAACTAAAAACGATTCCGAACACGACTCAATCATTAAAAGATAAAATTTCGCAAATCTTGTGCTGAGATTTTTCACCCCCTTCGTAACTTTTTTTCCATTTAACTACAAACGAAATTAAAAGAACTACAATCAACTACAAACGATTTTGAGTACGACTCCATCATTAAAAGTAAAAATTTCGCAAATCCTGTGCTCAGATTTTTCACCCCACTACGTAACTTGTTTTCCATTCAACTACAAACGAAAACAAAGGAACTACAATCAACTACAAACGAAACCGAACACGATTCAATCATTAAAAGATAAAATTTCGCAAATCTAGTGCTGAGATTTTTCACCCCCTCGTAACTTTTTTTCCATTTAACTACAAACGAAAATTAAAGAACTACAATCAACTACAAACGATTTTGAGTACGACTCCATCATTTAAAGTAAAAATTTCGCAAATCCTGTGCTCAGATTTTTCACCCCCTTCGTAACTTTTTTCCCATTCAACTACAAACGAAAAGAAAAGAACTACAATCAACTACAAACGATTTTGAGTACGATTCCATCATTAAAAGTAAAAATTTCGCAAATCCTGTGCTCAGATTTTTCACCCCCTTAGTAACTTTTTTCCATTCAACTACAAACGAAAATAAAAGAACTACAATCAACTACAAACGATTTTGAGTACGATTCCATCATTAAAAGTAAAAATTTCGCAAATCCTGTGATCAGATTTTTCACCCCACTACGTAACTTGTTTTCCATTCAACTACAAACGAAAACAAAGGAACTACAATCAACTACAAACGAAACCGAACACGATTCAATCATTAAAAGATAAAATTTCGCAAATCTAGTGCTGAGATTTTTTACCCCCCTCGTAACTTTTTTTCCATTTAACTACAAACGAAAATTAAAGAACTACAATCAACTACAAACTATTTTGAGTACGACTCCATCATTAAAAGTAAAAATTTCGCAAATCCTGTGCTCAGATTTTCACCCCCTTAGTAACTTTTTTTCCATTCAACTACAAACGAAAATAAAAGAACTACAATCAACTACAAACGATTCTGAGTACGATTCCATCATTAAAAGTAAAAATTTCGCAAATCCTGTGATCAGATTTTTCACCCCACTAGGTAACTTGTTTTCCATTCAACTACAAACGAAAATAAAAGAACTACAATCAACTACAAACGATTCTGAGTACGATTCCGTCATTGAAAGTAAAAATTTCGCAAATCCTGTGATCAGATTTTTCACCCCACTACGTAACTTGTTTTCCATTCAACTACAAACGAAAACAAAGGAACTACAATCAACTACAAACGAAACCGAACACGATTCAATCATTAAAAGATAAAATTTCGCAAATCTAGTGCTGAGATTTTTTAACCCCCTCGTAACTTTTTTTCCATTTAACTACAAACGAAAATTAAAGAACTACAATCAACTACAAACGATTTTGAGTACGATTCCATCATTAAAAGTAAAAATTTCGCAAATCCTGTGATCAGATTTTTCACCCCACTTCATTACTTTTTTTCCATTCAACTACAAACGAAAACAAAGGAACTACAATCAACTACAAACGAAACCGAACACGATTCAATCATTAAAAGATAAAATTTCGCAAATATTGTGCTGAGAGTTTTCACCCCTCTACGTAACTTGTTTTCCATTCAACTACAAACGAAAACAAAGGAACTACAATCAACTACAAACGAAACCGAACACGATTCAATCATTAAAAGATAAAATTTCGCAAATCTAGTGCTGAGATTTTTTAACCCCCTCGTAACTTTTTTTCCATTTAACTACAAACGAAAATTTAAGAACTACAATCAACTACAAACGATTTTGAGTACGACTCCATCAATAAAAGTAAAAATTTCGCAAATCCTGTGCTCAGATTTTTCACCCCCATAGTAACTTTTTTTCCATTCAACTACAAACGAAAATAAAAGAACTACAATCAACTACAAACGATTTTGAGTACGATTCCATCATTGAAAGTAAAAATTTCGCAAATCCTGTGATCAGATTTTTCACCCCACTACGTAACTTGTTTTCCATTCAACTACAAACGAAAACAAAGGAACTACAATCAACTACAAACGAAACCGAACACGATTCAATCATTAAAAGATAAAATTTCGCAAATCTAGTGCTGAGATTTTTCATCCCCTAGTAACTTTTTTTCCATTTAACTACAAACGAAAATTAAAGAACTACAATCAACTACAAACGATTTTGAGTACGACTCCATCATTAAAAGTAAAAATTTCGCAAATCCTGTGCTCAGATTTTTCACCCCCTTCGTAACTTTTTTCCCATTCAACTACAAACGAAAAGAAAAGAACTACAATCAACTACAAACGATTTTGAGTACGATTCCATCATTAAAAGTAAAAATTTCGCAAATCCTGTGCTCAGATTTTTCACCCCCTTAGTAACTTTTTTCCATTCAACTACAAACGAAAATAAAAGAACTACAATCAACTACAAACGATTTTGAGTACGATTCCATCATTAAAAGTAAAAATTTCGCAAATCCTGTGATCAGATTTTTCACCCCACTACGTAACTTGTTTTCCATTCAACTACAAACGAAAACAAAGGAACTACAATCAACTACAAACGAAACCGAACACGATTCAATCATTAAAAGATAAAATTTCGCAAATCTAGTGCTGAGATTTTTTACCCCCCTCGTTACTTTTTTTACATTTAACAACAAAAGAAAATTAAAGAACTACAATCAACTACAAACTATTTTGAGTACGACTCCATCATTAAAAGTAAAAATTTCGCAAATCCTGTGCTCAGATTTTCACCCCCTTAGTAACTTTTTTTCCATTCAACTACAAACGAAAATAAAAGAACTACAATCAACTACAAACGATTTTGAGTACGATTCCATCATTAAAAGTAAAAATTTCGCAAATCCTGTGATCAGATTTTTCACCCCACTAGGTAACTTGTTTTCCATTCAACTACAAAGGCTGCGTCCTACGTAGGCGATTCAACGCGACCAGATTTGCGAAGCGAAGCGATGCGATGAAGTCGCGAACGGATGCGATGCGATGCGATGCGATGGCCTTGTCCTACGTGCACGCGACGAGCCCACGCCACTCCACTGGCGCGACGCAACCAGTAACCTTTGTACGTTTGCCATGGCAACACGCAAACGAATACTTTTAGAGAATTCGTTTCTCAAATATCAAATACTGAAAAGGTATATTCGTCAGAGAAATGAAACTAATACTATGTATTTGGAAAGGAATATATATGGGGAATTTCATAATTTGTACCACGAGTTACGGGCTGAACCCTCGCTATTTAAGGAATATTGTCGAATGTTGCCAACAACATTTGACTATATTGTGGAAGCCATAAAACCTATTTTGCGTTTAACTGCCACTAATTTCCAGCGACCTATCTCTGTGGAAGAACGACTAATGGTGACTTTAAGGTAAGAAAACTAAAAGAAATAATTAATAGTATTGTTTAATTTTCAAAATGGTAATGAAAGTACATATTATTATAATGAAGTGTAATATCCACTTTGACCGGGCTGCGGTGCATTATTCAACTTAGTCAGCTCATTTAGCAGATGTTCCTGCATCTGCGTTCTAAAAAGCAATTTATTCATTTGCGGCAACTGTTTCATGTATGGTAATATAGATTTAAACCATAAAAGGTCATCATCATTGGCATCTTGTTGATCCTCTCGAAGAAGTTTTAATTTCTCTCTTTCGAGCTCCATGAAGGCTTGTAAATCGTCATCTTGTCTTTTGCGTTTTGTAACTTTTTTCTTGGCGGCTGGTGTGGATGATGGTTCTTGAAGTGTACGGAAAGGCAAAGGCAGAGCTGAAGGCGAAGGTATAGGAGCTGAAGGCGAAGGTATTGGAGCTAAAGGCGAAGGTACAGGAGCTGAAGGCGAAGGTGTTGGAGCTGATGGCGAATGCATTACAATAGAATTAGCATCCTGCAATATAGATATAGACAGCTGCGTGTTATTGTTCTCAGCCACGTCCATGCCAGATGCGTCTTCTAAGTTATCTCTTCGCTCTTGCAGATCTATTGAGTCGCATTCTGTTATGTCATCGTCTAGTTCAATATTTCCATATGTTTTTCGAGGTTTCAAAACTACTGTTAAAAATGACATATTTTCAAAATATGGCCAAGTGCCTGTATACTTTGGCTCATTGTCAGCGTCAGCCCCAGAACGCGGCTTGGGAATTTTTTTTAGTTCTCTCATGAACGTGTCTCTTAAATTCTTCCATTTTTTTTTCAACGCTTCACCTGAAAAAAGTAATAATACGTGTTTTAATTATTCCAGGTATTTAGCTACGGGTATACAATTTCGGCAACTGGCTTTTTCATTCAGGATTTCAAAATCTGCTATTTCTTCAATAGTATCACAAGTTTGCAAAGCTATATGGACACAGTTAGTCACAAAACACATGCCCGTGCCTACAGAGGATACATTGAAAGCCACAGCACAATGTTTTTGGGACAGATGGCAGTTTCCTCACTGCATCGGATGTATTGACGGAAAGCACGTTCGCATAAAAAAACCAAAAAAATCTGGTTCCATGTACCACAACTACAAATCCTTCTTTTCGATTGGGTTGTTAGCAGTCACTGATGCAAATTATAAGTTTTTAATGATAAATGTGGGTTCGTATGGAAAAGATAACGATGCCGGTGTTTTCGCTGAATGCCCCATACACAGTGCAATAAAACAAGGAAGATTAAAAATACCACAAGCACAGAAATTGCCTGGCTCAGATATCAAAGCTCCATATGTTCTTCTAGGAGATGCGGCATTTCCTCTGAAAGAATACCTTATGAGACCTTTCCCAGAACGATCAACGACTAAAGGAGACCCAAAAGATAATTTTAATTATCGCTTATCTCGAGCACGGATGGTGGTAGAATGTTCGTTTGGTTCAATAACTTCTAAATTCAGAATCTTGCATAAATGTATCGAAACAGACGTAGAAAACGCAATTCATACCGTTAAGGCTATATGTTTATTGCACAACGTAATACGTGACCTTGAATCAATTAATGAGGCTGAATCTGTGTCTTTCCGGGAAGCCTATGCAAGTAGGCCACGAACACCACCTAGGACGCAGCGTAATCCACGAAGGAATTTAAATGCTTCGTCAAGACTAGCAGCACAAGCCAGGGAAAACTTTAAATTATATTTTGAACAACATCCTTTGCAGAGAGTGTAAAAATAAATAAATAACTGTATTGTAGGTACTTACTCGTAGTTCCATTTATTTCGGCCAACTTCTCCCATTCGCGATACGACAATAGTCGGTTATGGTAATTTTTGTTTCTTTTGTCCCATAGTATTGGACGTTCCTGTATACACAGAATAAATAATTCGATATCCGACATTTTTACATACAAAACGACACTCGTACACCCGCACGTCGCGTCTAGTTCGCGCGAAAATATCAAACAAACTGATCGCGTTCGCTTCGCGTGGTGTCGCGTCGCCCGCACGCCGCGCCGCGATTGGTCACGTAGGACACTTGTATTAGCTGGCCGCTGTTTGAATTTTTCGCGTCGCGTCGTGTCGCGTCGCTTCGCTTCGCGTTCGCAAGGGAATCGCTCACCTAGGACGCAGCGAAACGAAAATAAAAGAACTACAATCAACTACAAACGATTCTGAGTACGATTCCGTCATTGAAAGTAAAAATTTCGCAAATCCTGTGATCATATTTTTCACCCCACTACGTAACTTGTTTTCCATTCAACTACAAACGAAAACAAAGGAACTACAATCAACTACAAACGAAACCGAACACGATTCAATCATTAAAAGATAAAATTTCGCAAATCTAGTGCTGAGATTTTTTAACCCCCTCGTAACTTTTTTTCCATTTAACTACAAACGAAAATTAAAGAACTACAATCAACTACAAACGATTTTGAGTACGATTCCATCATTAAAAGTAAAAATTTCGCAAATCCTGTGATCAGATTTTTCACCCCACTTCATTACTTTTTTTCCATTCAAATACAAACGAAAACAAAGGAACTACAATCAACTACAAACGAAACCGAACACGATTCAATCATTAAAAGATAAAATTTCGCAAATATTGTGCTGAGAGTTTTCACCCCTCTACGTAACTTGTTTTCCATTCAACTACAAACGAAAACAAAGGAACTACAATCAACTACAAACGAAACCGAACACGATTCAATCATTAAAAGATAAAATTTCGCAAATCTAGTGCTGAGATTTTTTAACCCCCTCGTAACTTTTTTTCCATTTAACTACAAACGAAAATTAAAGAACTACAATCAACTACAAACGATTTTGAGTACGATTCCATCATTAAAAGTAAAAATTTCGCAAATCCTGTGATCAGATTTTTCACCCCACTACGTAACTTGTTTTCCATTCAACTACAAACGAAAACAAAGGAACTACAATCAACTACAAACGAAACCGAACACGATTCAATCATTAAAAGATAAAATTTCGCAAATCTAGTGCTGAGATTTTTCACCCCCTCGTAACTTTTTTTCCATTTAACTACAAACGAAAATTAAAGAACTACAATCAACTACAAACGATTTTGAGTACGACTCCATTATTAAAAGTAAAAATTTCGCAAATCCTGTGCTCAGATTTTTGACCCCCTTCGTAACTTTTTTCCCATTCAACTACAAACGAAAAGAAAAGAACTACAATCAACTACAAACGATTTTGATTACGACTCCATCATTAAAAGTAAAAATTACGCAAATATTGTGCTGAGATTTTTCACCCCCCTCGTAACTTTTTTTCCATTCAACTACAAACGAAAATAAAAGAACTACAATCAACTACAAACGATTCCGAACACGACCCAATCGTTAAAAGATAAAATTTCGCAAATTCTATACTAAGGTTACGGGGTAACGAAAGGGGTAACCCCCTTTCGTAACTTTTTTTCTGACCGACTACAAACAAAATCCGTTTCACTACAATCAACTACAAACGATTCTGAACGAGTTGCAATCATTAAACTTTACAATTTCCAAAGTCGGGTGCTGAGGTTTCACCCCCATTTCGTTACTTTTTTTTCTAACCGACTACAAACAAAATCCGTTTCACTACAATCAACTACAAACGATTCTGAACGTGTTGCAATCATTAAAAGTTACAATTTCGAAAGTCGGGTGCTGAGATTTTGTACCCCCTTTTTGAATAACTTTAACATGTTATTGTTGAATGTAATTTGTTACTACAAACGAAGTAAACGGCACTACAATCAAGATTTAATGATTTTGAGTTAAATTGTGCTTAGAAATGTCTATTTATTCCTATTTTTATACGATTTAGACGAGTTTTTGAAAAAAGACATCAACGCGCTCAAGAATTATTATTTTTGTTTATTTTTTTTTGACATTTCTGGGCTACTACAAACGAAAAGAAAGGAACTACAATCAACTACAAACGATTCTGAATACGATACAATCAATAAAAGTTAAAATTTTGAAAGTCGGGTGCTGAGGTTTCACCCCCTTTTCATAACTTTTTTTCTAAGCAACTACAAACAAAATCCATTTCACTACAATCAACTACAAACGAAAGGCTTCCCGAATAATAATTAAAATTAAAAAAAATACAAAGTCGGGTGCCAAGTTCACAGAGGTAGGATTCGTTCCGGAACATCCAGCTTTGTAGGCAGAGTCACTACAAACGAGGCTACGGAGGCTGACAAAAATACAACTAATAAGATTATAAGTGTTTGAATATTCAACAAAACCAAATGAACATTTCGAAATTTGCAGTTAGATTATAATTGCATTGGCAACTGCTGGCTATGCAAAACATTGTAAGAGGTCGGGGAAGTCATAACCTACATAAGCGGACTTTTTTAAAAAGCCATCCCCTTTTTTAACCATAGATAAAAGGGAGTTATTCGGCGCCAACCAGTACTTGCCAAGCAGAGCAAGGTTACGCCTATAAATAAAATAAATGCTCCTCTTATTCCAAATTCAAATTGTAGAAGCGAATAGAATTCCAAGCGCAACGAAACGAGCACTTTTTTGTCGCCAGGGGCTATAGCTGCAATCCTTTTTACGTCATTTTTTAGGGTTCCGTAGTATTACTCAGTGTGCTCAGGCGTACCCGTCACTCCGCCTTACGGCCCGGCCACGACATTGGTCTAAGGCGACCATCGGCGAGCGAATTCATGAGTTGGAGCGGGATGCCGATATGGGTACGAGAGGGACCACCATACGTTTTCCGCTAAGCTGGTCGCCTAAGACCGATGTCTAAGGCGTCTTGGCGGCAGACCGTGGGGTTTTAGTGGGTAGACCAGGACCTCATTAGCCCTGTGAGTCCCACATAACCACCTGGGTCCATCTCCCGCGCCCCGGGTGATATGCGTAACGTATTTTCGCAAAAAGGGTTCCGTAGTATACGTCGGGCTCTGGTGGCAGATCCAGGATGAGGATCTTCTAAATGGATCGAAACATGTCGAGCAATTATCGACTTAAATTACGTGAGTAACCCGTATCGCTAAATATTTCAATATGTGCCGTAGTAAACTAAACCCTTATAGTTTCGCCATGTCCGTCTGTCCGTCTATCCGTCTGTCCGCAGCATACTACTATAAATTTGCAATTTGTTACGAGTACATACATATTAATCAAGTCGACAAAGAGGTAGAATAAAATGAGGAAAAAATTTTTTTCGGATACCTCCCCTACCTAGTAGTAAAGTGGGGAGATATTTTTATTTTGCTGTAATCCTATCGTATATATGGGTTATCGTTGAATAGGTTTTATAATAAGAATAAGGGTCCCAAAATAAAGTTTTTTCTTAAGTACATTTATCGTAAATAACCGCTCCAGAATAAAAAAAATTGTGTCCCCCGCTCTAGCTCTTCGTATTCGTATTTCGAGCTAAAAACACCCCAGCCATTTATGAACAACTACGGATCCCTACATTGAGCATGGCCCGACATGCTCTTGGCCGGTTTTTTATTCACCGCTTCGTTAAGATGCTCTAAAACTGACGTCACAAAAACGCTGCTTTATGCATTTCTGTCGTTCGTTACTATGCCAACAGATTTACGTTTCGTTTCATGTTGCAGCTCCTGTGAAAGTGTTCAACAAGCTGCAATTAGGTGCGTGAAACGAAATGCACTTTAGCAAGTATTGAATTAAGTTGCGCTGAAACAACCATGCACTTAGCGGGAGTGGTTATTATGACGTTTAAAACCGAATTTGCGTTTTACTTTCGTAATTTTTCAGGTAACGGAAAAGAGTCTATGTTTCTGGTAAATAATAATTCAATTCCCAGATTAAAACATTCGTGTTAATATAATTTTTATTCTTTCCTCATGAGAAAAAAGCAGAACATATCTGATAGAAGATATTAACACGCGAGTGAAAAATCTTCATTAATATCAAAATTGTGACGTTTATAATAACGTCGTAGGTATCCATGACTTGCCTACAAGTCTAAGATTTCAAAATCATCATTATTGATCTGAGCATCCAATTTAGAAGTGGCACTTCTTCCATTTAGGGTGTGTTGGGATAATTCCGAATGTCAAAAAATGCAAGGTAATTTCGAAAACACTTAAGACGATGTAATTACGAGTGATTTTTCTGTGATTTTAGGAATTATACCCCAAGGCATCCTAATTGTTTAATGACAAACGAAACTCAAAAATCTGACAAATGTTAAATAATCGTAATATTTCATTTTGACTTTAAAGGCTCTGTACAAAACACATTTGCGGAGGATTTCCCAAATTAAAATAAAGGAAATTAGGCCTACGCTCACAAAGGGAAACAAGCAATTTCCGTGAGTTCTCTATGAACTGTACAAGACAAAGCAGACGTAACTAACTGTATATCATGTTACATTATATGTATAACAATAATTATTTGGAATGTACAGTATATACCAATACTTATTTACTCAATACAAGGATTACAAAAACGTAACAAGTTAAATGTGTAACAAGTTTTAGAAAAGAAAGTAAAAAATTATGAACGAGAGAGCTAAGCGAGACTTTTTATTAACACAAAGCTGTAAATTTCAATGACCATCAACGTCTTCTTAAAATACGTACAATAATTATAAAAAACTTGCATGTTTGAGTCAGACTCGTACACTGAAAGTTCCGTACCATAGAACAACAAAACTATGTATGTTTTAAGAAAATATTTTATCTAATATCTCACTATCTCAGAAAGGCTTCCTTTATCCTTGCAAGATGATAGTTTTTATATGAAAATTTATTCACCTTAAAATTGGGCACCAGTAGTTCCGATCACTGTTTATTTCCTAACATAATCCGTCAAACAACCTTAATGCTTCCGTCAAAGTGTCCCATAAGTTAACGAGCCGGTGTCAATGACCTCATTAGGATGATGAATGCAGCCAGCCGTTAAAAGAGTCATTAAAATGCCAGTCGGTCGTTAAGCGGAGTGCTGTTATTTCAGAAATTATCTTGGCTGAATGACTTTACCCGACTAGGTGTACTAGGTTTTCGACGAAAATCTGTCAATACTTACCCCCTTAACCCTTAAAATGCATGACCTTGACAACGATTCGTTCAAATTTGAGTCTGACGTGTTGTTAATAGAGTCGAGAATAGATGATGCATATGTACATCACTATGCATTTAAGGGTTAATAAACGTCTGCTAACTTAACAAGCCGTTAATAATTGTTTGTCCCTTTCAATCTTAACAATGTGTCCATAAGAGCAAAAGGGACAAACAATACTTAGCGGCTTGTTAAGTTAGCAGAAGTTTATGAATGGGGTTAGACGATCAGACCACCTTCCAATCAATCACCTTCGAAAAGCAGTTCGCCATTCTATTTTTACGTGTGGTACAGTCAAGTGCAAAAATATGTACCGAAGGAATCTTCTTATAAATATGTTACGACTTTTTTCTTTAATTACACAGAATTCAAGTGAAAAAATTGTTGAGGTAGAATTGAGGAACATAATACTTGAACACCAATTAAGTGTTATCACACTTTTTTGCCATTAGATTAATGGACTTTAAGCAAGGATTATTCAATGCGCAG
>JALPQI010003017.1:0-82210 GCA_025490895.1 Thaumatotibia leucotreta
AATGTTATTTTGTTTCTTTTTTTTTCAAACTTTGTTTTTTTATTTTTTTGATTTTTGTTGCGCATAATCTTTGATTTTGTAAAAACAGTGTTTTACAAGGTGCAAACGGGCGGGTTTTTATTTTGTTGTCGTTTCTTAAAATTTTCCATATATGGACTTTTTTACATTTTTTTCTACTCAGAATCACGAGCTCTTTCGTTTCGTTTTATAGTTATACAAAGTGATCATAGATCCGATAGATACATACATACATACAGGGTGTTACATACATAATTATACAGGGTGAAAATGAGTATACAGACGAACTTGAAGCGTGAAGAGTGTACCTAGTTATTCCTGACAGAGTTGGGTTATACTCGTTTCTGACTAATTCGCATACGTTGAATACAATTTTCGGGTCCATTATGAGATCCAAGATGGCAGCAACTTATTTTTTGCAATTTTCATCATTATACTCGTTTCTGACTAATTCGCATAGGTACGTGGAATACGATTTTCGGTAGAGGTGTGCGCCGGCATAGAAAACGTCGGCGGCGGCGCGCCGCAAAATTTTGCCGGCGTGGCGGCGCCACGCCGGCAACGTCGCACTGGGTCGAGTTGTGAGATTTTGTCTCCACATCTACAGATTCCCAATACTCCACATTCCCAATTGTACAGATTCCTAATACTACACTAGATAAGAGTTAATACTACAGATATTGTCAATACTATGCATTCCCGATTATACACATTCCCAATAACCAATAATACGGATTTCGAATGCTACAAATACCCAACACTATAGGTTCCCAATACTACGAATTCCCAATAAGTACTGCAGATTTCAAATACTACAGATACCCAGCTTTACAACCTCTTTATTGTACAGTCAAGAGCAAAAGTAAGTGATCACCTTGTGCCTTATCACAATGTAATAAGGTCTATAATAGAACAAGAATGATCACTTACTTTTGCTCTTGACTGTACCATCATCGCCCACACTGCAAGTCATACATCGGTGTACAATAGTGTATAATACACACGAAAATATTTTATTTTTTCATATCAAATCTATTTTTGCATCGCGCATGTCGGTATGTTTTGCTTTGTTTGACGTTATGGCAGTCACTTAAATTAATAGAATAAGTTAATAGACAGTCATTAAATTAAACCTCCTATGGTGGCCTAACGTAGATAATGAAAAAACATCCATCTTCATCATCAGCCTATCGCAGTCCACTGCTGGACATAGGCCTCCCCAATTTCACGCCACCGTTTTTGATCTTTGGCTGCTCGCATCCAGCTTTTGAGAGCCATCCCAAAATCCCAAATCGTCGCTCGCCTTGCCTGAGGGTGTCCTACACTACGCTTGCCGAGACCCGGTCTCCACTCAAGAACTCGTTTACCCCAACAGTTGTCGCTTCTACGGCTAATATGGCCAGCCCACTGCCATTTCAGCTTGCTAATACGGTGGGCTATGTCGATCACTTTGGTTCTCTGCCGGATAACCTCATTTCTGATTCGATCTCGCAAAGAGACGCCGAGCAAAGCCCTTTCCATAGCTCGCGATCTTGAACTTGTGGACCAGCCGTACCGTCAGTGTCTACGTTTCGACTCCGTACGTCATCACGGGTAGGACGCACTCATTGAGACTTTTGTCTTCAGACACTGTGGGATCGACTATGTGAAGAATATAATATAATGAAAAAAAAAACAAAGCTAAAAATACCTAGGATTATAAGCCTAAAAGCGGTTCAATAAGACCTAAATTACGACTTACGAGCAAGTGTGTTAAAAAAAGCATTACAGTTGGGAATTAGTAGACGTTTATATCATATCTACAGAATATGGAATCTGTCGATATTGGAATTCGTAGGCATGGTAATCTGTACTATCTGTAGAGTTAGGAATCAGTAATATTGAAAATCTGTAGACATGGGAAACCGTAATATGGCAATATTAAAGTATTGGGATTCTGTAAGTTTGTAAATTTCTAGTACTGGGAATGTGTAGACGTGGAATTGGAATCCTGTAAAAGGTACAATTGGGAACAATTCTGCCCGAGTAGTGTATTTTTTTCGTAGGTACGTATAAATCTCCTTTAGGCCTGAAAATCTGCAATCCAGAAGTGCTGCGCATACAATCTTTTCGGTCAGAGAGAACCGCTTGTCGATATTCGCAAGCATATGTTGTTTAATGTCAATTTGATCAGCGTGGCGCGAAATTTAAATGATTCTATTCCGCCAAATTTTTGTCGCGGCGTGTATTTTGAAAACCTCGGCGGCGGCGGCGGCACCGCCGCGCCGGCGTGGCGCACACCTCTAATTTTCGGGTCCATTCTAAGATCCAAGATGGCGGGAACTTTTTTTTGTAATTTTCATCATTATACTTTTTTCTGACTAATTCGCATACGTGGAATACGATTTTCGGGTCCATTCTGAGATCTAAGATGGCAGGTACTTTTTTTTGCAATTTTCATCATTATACTCGTTTCTGACTAATTCGCATACGTTGAATACAATTTTCGGGTCCATTATGAGATCCATGATGGCGGCAACTTATTTTTGCAATTTTCATCATTATACTCGTTTCTGACTAATTCGCATACGTGGAATACGATTTCCTGGTCCATTCTAAAACCCAAGATGGCGGCAACTTTTTTTTGAATTTTCATCTTTATACTCGTTTCTGACTAATTCGCATGCGTGGAATACGATTTTCGGGTCCATTCTAAGATTCAAGATGGCGGGAACTTTTTATTTTGCAATTTTCATCATTACACTCGTTTCCGACTAATTCGCATACGTGGAATACGATTTCCGGGTCCAGTCTAAAATCCAAGATGGCGGGAACTTTTTTTTTGCAATTTTCATCATTATACTCGTTTCCGACTAATTCGCATACGTGGAATAATTTTTTTGGTTCCATTCTAAAATCCAAGATGGCGGGAACTTTTTTTTGCAATTTTCATCATTGTACTCGTTTCTAATTCGCATACGTGTAATAAGATTTCCGGGTCCATTCTAAGATCCAAGATGGCGGGAACTTTTTTTTGTAATTTTTATCATTGTACTTGTTTTCGACTAATTTACAAACGTGGAACCCGAATTTAGGGCGAATTTAAGATCTAAGGTTATTTACGTATATGTATTGGCAATGGAGTATCTTTAATGATAAAAACTGCCCAAAAGTACATCAATTGTAAGATACAAAATGGCGGACAACCTTTTTTGAACTTTTGTGCAGTTTTTTTTTTCATTATAGGTACCTACTGCATTTCCGCTACTCATAAGAACATGCTAAATATAAAAACTCTTGGATATTAAATTAACCCCAAATTAGGGTTCCACGTTTATAAATTAGTCGAAATCGAGTACATTGACAAATATTACAAAAAAAATTACCGCCATCTTGGATCTTAGAATGGACCTGAAAATCGTATTCTACGTATGCGAATTAGTCAGAAAAAAGTATAATGATGAAAATTGCAAAAAAAAAGTTCCCGCCATCTTGATTGTATTCCACGTATGCGAATTAGTCGGAAACGAGTATAATGACGAAAATTGCAAAAAAAAGTTCCCGCCATCTTGGATCTTAGAATGGACCCAAAAATGATATTCCACGTATGCGAATTAGTCAGAAACGAGTATAAAGATGAAAATTGCAAAAAAAGTTCCCGCCATCTTGGATTTTAGAATGGACTCGGAAATCGTATTCCACTTATGCGAATTAGTCGGAAACGAGTATAATGATGAAAATTGCAAAAAAAAAGTTCCCGCTATCTTGGATTTTAGAATAGACCCGAAAATCGTATTCCACGCATGCGAATTAGTCAGAAACGAGTATAAAAATGAAAATTACAAAAAAAAAGTTCCCGCCATCTTAGATCTTAGAATGGACCCAAAAATGATATTCCACGTATGCGAATTAGTCAGAAACGAGTAATAAATAAATAAAAAGCCTGTTTATTCCAACCAATTCAATACATATAAATTTAACAATAATAATAATAATTTTACACTGTTTGAGTAACTAACTTATTTTTTGTTTATAAAAGTTTTCATTTTCCTAAGTACTTAATTATATCTTATACTTTTCTTAATTTGTATTATAATTTGTAGTCGGTTTGGACCCCTCTCCGGTAAAGGCCTCCTCCAAATCGTGCCATTTCACTCTATCTTGAGCTACTTGCGGCCAGTTTGCAATTTTTCGCGTGATGTCGTCAGCCCAGCGGGCATTTGGTTTTCCTATTCTTCTTTTTCCTTTCGGCTCCTTCCATAATGTGATGATCTTAGGCCATTTTTCTGCATGCATTCTTGCCACATGGCCAGCCCACTTCCACTTGGATTTTAATGCGTGTTCCAGAGCGTCTATACATTTTGTTTTTTGTCTTATTTTTTCGTGTCTAATTTTTTCAAATATGATGAAAATTGCAAAAAAAGTTCCCGCCATCTTGGATTTTAGAATGGACTCGGAAATCGTATTCCACTTATGTGAATTAGTCAGAAACGAGTACAATGATGAAAATTGCAAAAAAAAGTTCCCGCCATCTTGATTTTAGAATGGACCCGGAAATCGTATTCCACGTATGCGAATTAGTCGGAAACGAGTATAATGATGAAAATTGCAAAATAAAAGTTCCCGCCATCTTGAATCGTAGAATGGACCCGAAAATCGTATTCCACGTATGCGAATTAGTCAGAAACGTGTATAATGATGAAAAATGCAAAAAAAAGTTCCCGCCATCTTGGATCTTAGAATGGACCCGGAAATCGTATTACACGTATGCGAATTAGTCAGAAACGAGTATAGTAATGAAAATTACAAAAAAAAAGTAGCCGCCATCTTGGATCTTAGAATGGACCCGGAAATCGTATTACACGTATGCGAATTAGTCAGAAACGAGTACAATGATGAAAATTGCAAAAAAAAGTTCCCGCCATCTTGGATTTTAGAATGGACCCGGGAATCGTATTCCACGTTTGCGAATTAGTCGGAAACGAGTATAATGATGAAAATTACAAAAAAAAAGTTCCCGCCATCTTGGATCTTAGAATGGACCCAAAAATGATATTCCACGTATGCGAATTAGTCAGAAACGAGTACAATGATGAAAATTGCAAAAAAAAGTTCCCGCCATCTTGGATTTTAGAATAGACCCGGAAATCGTATTCCACGTATGCGAATTAGTCGGAAACGAGTATAATGATGAAAATTGCAAAAAAAAGTTCCCGCCATCTTGGATTTTAGAATGGACCCGGAAATCGTATTCCACGTATGCGAATTAGTCGGAAACGAGTATAATGGTGAAAATTGCAAAATAAAAGTTCCCGCCATCTTGAATCTTAGAATGGACCCGTAAATCGTATTCCACGTATGCGAATTAGTCGGAAACGAGTATAATGATGAAAATTACAAAAAAAAGTTCCCGCCATCTTGGATCTTAGAATGGACCCAAAAATGATATTCCACGTATGCGAATTAGTCGGAAACGAGTATAATGATGAAAATTACAAAAAAAAAGTTCCCGCCATCTTGGATTTTAGAATGGACCCGGAAATCGTATTCCACGTATGCGAATTAGTCGGAAACGAGTATAATGATGAAAATTGCAAAATAAAAGTTCCCGCCATCTTGGATTTTAGAATGGACCCGGAAATCGTATTCCACGTATGCGAATTAGTCGGAAACGAGTATAGTAATGAAAATTACAAAAAAAAAGTAGCCGCCATCTTGGATTTTAGAATGGACCCGGGAATCGTATTCCACGTTTGCGAATTAGTCGGAAACGAGTATAATGATGAAAATTACAAAAAAAAAGTTCCCGCCATCTTGGATCTTAGAATGGACCCAAAAATGATATTCCACGTATGCGAATTAGTCAGAAACGAGTACAATGATGAAAATTGCAAAAAAAAGTTCCCGCCATCTTGGATTTTAGAATAGACCCGGAAATCGTATTCCACGTATGCGAATTAGTCGGAAACGAGTATAATGATGAAAATTGCAAAAAAAAGTTCCCGCCATCTTGGATTTTAGAATGGACCCGGAAATCGTATTCCACGTATGCGAATTAGTCGGAAACGAGTATAATGGTGAAAATTGCAAAATAAAAGTTCCCGCCATCTTGAATCTTAGAATGGACCCGTAAATCGTATTCCACGTATGCGAATTAGTCGGAAACGAGTATAATGATGAAAATTACAAAAAAAAGTTCCCGCCATCTTGGATCTTAGAATGGACCCAAAAATGATATTCCACGTATGCGAATTAGTCGGAAACGAGTATAATGATGAAAATTACAAAAAAAAAGTTCCCGCCATCTTGGATTTTAGAATGGACCCGGAAATCGTATTCCACGTATGCGAATTAGTCGGAAACGAGTATAATGATGAAAATTGCAAAATAAAAGTTCCCGCCATCTTGGATTTTAGAATGGACCCGGAAATCGTATTCCACGTATGCGAATTAGTCGGAAACGAGTATAATGATGGAAATTGCAAAATAAAAGTTCCCGCCATCTTGAATCTTAGAATGGACCCGAAAATCGTATTCCACGTATGCGAATTAGTCGGAAACGAGTATAATGATGAAAATTACAAAAAAAAAGTTCCCGCCATCTTGGTTTTTAGAATGGACCCGGAAATCGTATTCCACGTATGCGAATTAGTCGGAAACGAGTATAATGATGAAAATTGCAAAAAAAAGTTCCCGCCATCTTGGATTTTAGAATGGACCCGGAAATCGTATTCCACGTATGCGAATTAGTCGGAAACGAGTATAATGATGAAAATTGCAAAATAAAAGTTCCCGCCATCTTGAATCTTAGAATGGACCCGAAAATCGTATTCCACGTATGCGAATTAGTCGGAAACGAGTATAATGATGAAAATTAAAAAAAAAAAGTTCCCGTCATCTCGGATCTTAGAATGGACCCAAAAATGATATTCCACGTATGCGAATTAGTCAGAAACGAGTACAATGATGAAAATTGCAAAAAAAGTTCCCGCCATCTTGGATCTTAGAATGGACACAAATGGCAAATTCAAAAAATGTAGACACAATAAGAGAAAATTAGTATTAGCCCTTTTTTTCTTACAGAGTTTGTTGGATGTTGGACAGAGTAGAGCTATTTATTGCCAATGATATTGATAGAGTGCCATTAGTAAGAGTTTAATTATTATTTCGCTTTGTGAGTTTGGTATTGAAGCGTAGAATAGAAACAGAATGCAATGCTCAGATTACCTTCAATTTTCTATGGCTCTCGTTTCGTTTGTTGCCAGCTCGTCAGATTACGGTAAAGCAAAGAGAATGCTGATAACTAAACGGCAACGCCGCGCCGCAATGTATCTGTTATATAATTCGGATATACCATGGATATACCCTAATCAGAGGCCCTACCGCGAACAACGAAAGAAGTGTTGCCTCCCTGTCACACTTATAGTGGAATTCACGAGTGCGAGAGAGAGGCAACACTTCGTACGTGTTTCGCGGTAGGCTCTCAGCTATTTATTGTTATCAGTTGTTATGTTACGGGTTCAAATCCTAGCATATGACTTGTAATGTATGTATTTTTTGTTATTATTAGCGATTTAGGGACTTTTTACTTTTTTTTTGTATGTATTTATAGTTTTTCGGTTTTTTAGACCTCCTTAAACATTTAAAATCAATATATGCAAGATTTTGTTTAGCGACATCTATAGATTATTTCTGTCAAGACTCGAGTAGTGTACTGTTTGACGCGTATCGAGAAAAACGCATAAAAATATGTACGTGCAATAATAGATGGCGCTGAAATCAATTTATTCCAAAAATAGTTAATTTTTTTATTTACTAATTTACTCTTCTAGAAAGGGTGGTTTTGACTATTTTCGATGTATGATGCTAAATTAATTAAAACTGTGCACTAACAGGTAGTAAATATCTGGATTTCAAATAAAACTAAATCTATTACTAGTCAATCGTGCTCCTAGTGACATCTATTGTAACATATTCCGAACTATTTGAGCCTTCTATGAAACAGACCCTCTATATTTGGGTACTTTGTGGTATCAGCGATTTCTATGAGTCGTTGATAGAATATGTAAGAACTAACGTAAAATGTATTACCGATCCATATTAAACAATAACAATATTGTATTTTTATTATCTTTGTCGCTACAAAACACTTTCTGATTACGTGATATTAAAAATTTAGGACCTAAAAGCACTTTTAATGGATAAAACTTCGTCATAAACAATGTCTAAGATAATATCCGTTTTCCAAAAATATTGTATTTTGGTTAACTTTATAACATCAAAAGAAGAAAACCAAGTGCTAATGTGTATGTCGTTAATAGTTTTTTGAAAATTACAATTATTTTGATCTCAATTAATTCATAAACATACTTATGTTTTCCTAGAATAATATCGTACGAGAAAGAAAAAACTAAACATGACATTTTAGTCATTACCGACCTCGACGGGTCGTTGATAGCTGCTACTACTAAAAATAATGAAGCAATCACCGCCCAAAGGGTCTAGCAGGCAACCTAAGAAGATTGGCCCCCGCAGGGGATTTGGTTGTAATTTGAGGTGCAGTAGTGGCAGGCCCTAAGAACACTATATGCGTAATATCAGCCCTCGAACTTCTTTTGTTTTAGACTTATTCACAAAAATGTCAAAAAATCATGGTAATTTTTAAACTGTGATATTAACTAAACCAAGTAAGCGAGAGTAACCAAATAAATTCAGAATTAAAGAGCGTGAAATGGGGTTCATAATGCATATTTTTAAAGATATTCATATCTTTAAACTTGGATGAAAAAAAAATTTTTTTTTTTTTTCGGTTATATTTTTTGCCACTTCTCGCAGAGGCACAACTACCAAAAAAATTACTTAATAATCCACAACTCACAACTACGTATACATTTAAAAAGATTTTGAAAAATCATGGTGCGTCATGTCAAAAAAAAAACATTTACGAACGTATGTCTACTACAACATCATATCAATAGAATAGTAGTAAATTAATTGCGAAAATACTACAACCTTCTGAATTATTATCGAAAATTTGTTATACAGATGAGACAGTGGTCGTGATTAATCAAAATAGTGATGATGATGACTAAGTAAGTACCAATTATTTGTAGGAGTTTTAATAGGTATAGGCAATGTGAAATGCTGGCTGATATGCTAATTCTTATCATCTTTTTTCTTTTCTTTGTGTTTTGTTTTGTAAAGAATGACATGTGTCTGGGTCCATATTGGCACTTATACAATTTATTCTTCGAATATTTTTACTAATACCGTTTTTTACTCATAATCATCATTACTCCGAAAAAATTTTCTCATACTTTTTTTCTCACTAAAAATTATACTTCTACCTACAATGCTCATAACGATTTTTATTTCGAAATTTTATCCTCCTAAAGTCGTCAAGTAGATTAATCTATACTCATAAAGTTATTTGAAATAAATTGTTTATTTATAAACATTTTCCCATTAGGTTCACTCTGTTGTGGTATAATTCTTTTATGAATAACATAAACTATGTAGTCATAATGGGCTTTGTGCAGAAACTGTTGTGGCATACTCAACTTTAGCATATTTCTTTGTGGCAGATTTCGAGTTGTTCGAATATTATTCGAGCATAATTTCGATGCTCCTATTTATGATGAGGCATAATCTGGATGTGAATAAAAAGTATCGGCATAGTTTGTTTTAGCATAACAGAGAAGGAATAATTACAACCTCTCAATATAATCGAGGTAGTAGTAATATTCTGTACGTTACTTACTGTGTTACTGAGCTGAGTACTTTCTAGGTTGCTAAAAAAAATAGCCTCGAAGACGAAGGCGGGAGCTTTGCTCCCGCCTTAGTCTTCTAACCTAACCTATCCGAGTCGGATCTGCCCCGGAAGGTTTTGTTCGCTCGCTTCGCTCGCTCACTGCAGAAATTTTCACCCTCACAGCAAATTCTGCCTGACGAAAAAGGCAAGTTTCGAACATGTGGCTACATGCCCAAAAAAAAATGCAAATCTAATTTCTGTCTTATAACACTTGGCGTAATTAATGATATGCCAAGACAGTTTCGGACAAAATAATATTCGAAATATTGATTTAAGCCAAGTGATGTTTCTGTCTCATTACTCATTAAGTTGATGCCAAAATAGATTATACCAAGTCTGTTATGTCCTAAGCGTTTCGGACAAAAAAGTTTAGAGGGAACCCGTTTAGTACAGTACCTACTCTGCCACAACCTGATTTCTGCAGGTAGCTAGTTTACAGTAATAGTACGATTTATATTTAATTAAACAAAAATAATTCATACATAAAACCAGTACAGATAAAAATAAATACCTATAACATTAGAATATAATATAGCATAAAATAAGTATAGTGAAAAATTATATAAACATAAAAGTTAGTACTAAAAACATGTATGAAAAACAATATTATGAACATAAATAATTCTATGTGATGATAATTATGAACAAAGATTATTCTAAATACCGATCATTATGAAGTTAAATTGTATAAGAAAAATTTTCGGAGTTCCAATAATCTAAGTTGCAATTTTATAAATACTTTGGCGCACCCCATGTGTCTCTATGTTTTACCTTAAAGTCTAAACGTATAGAAAATTAATAATAAAACACCACGTTTTCATTTAATTAAAAAAGGAATAATGTCCTATTTTAAACTTAAAAGACAGCCGTTAAGTTTATATAACAGTGCACTTAAAAAACTAAGCGGTTATTTGAATGGGTATATATTGTACTATTTAGAAGAGGAGTCCGAGTTGACAATAATTGCAAAAGTATGTTGTTGTGTATCTTAATAATCCAAAAACATAAATATAATTGTAAAAAAACTTAACTTACATTAAGTACTTGTATTGTTTTAGATGAAGGTTATAAAGTCGAAAATATTTGGGCTCAACACACCCGTACAAATGTGCAAGGAACTTTTTGTAAAATCCTTGCCTAACGTTGGGATTTCCCTTTCGGATGAAAATATTGCCCTTAAAAAGGAATGTGAATATTGTGGAATTGAAGATAGTTATATTTGGGACAATGAAGAGTATGATTTTGTAAATATAGAAGAATTGTTTGCTCTACTGAATTATTTGTTAAAATTGAATAGTAATAAAAATGATTTATCAATGATCGTCGTGTTCTTGTACAGATAGTGCGAAAACATATGTTCATAAATGTTTTTTTTTTGACATGACGCACCATGATTTTTCAAAATCTTTTTAAATGTATACGTAGTTGTGAGTTGTGGCTTATTAAGTAATTTTTTTGGTAGTTGTGCCTCTGCGAGAAGTGGCAAAAAATATAACCGAAAAAAAAAAATTTTTTTTTTCATCCAAGTTTAAAGATATGAATATCTTTAAAAATATGCATTATGAACCCCATTTCACGCTCTTTAATTCTGAATTTATTTGGTTACTCTCGCTTACTTGGTTTAGTTAATATCACAGTTTAAAAATTACCATGATTTTTTGACATTTTTGTGAATAAGTCTAAAACAAAAGAAGTTCGAGGGCTGATATTACGCATATAGTGTTCTTAGGGCCTGCCACTACTGCACCTCAAATTACAACCAAATCCCCTGCGGGGGCCCATCTTCTTAGGTTAGCCTGCTAGACCCTTTAATTTTATATTTTATATACGATAATGGATGTTATTTGATAAATTGTGATAAAATATCTGTAATTTATAAATAAATGAATATGATTAGCAACAAACGTAGATGTAAAGTAGTCAATTGTTAAAATAAACGTCTTAGACAGATAAGTCGAGTCCTTACTTGAAAGTGCAAGCGCCAGTATGGAATGTCCTTCTTTCTCGGTACTCACAACTTGATTGATGTATTTTTATCTTTTATCGAATTACCACTCAAACTAACTTAACCGTACCCTATACTCAAGAAATAAACGCGTCTGGAAAACAACCTACCTACCCTCACATAAGTTGTGGCAATGAAAAAATACCGAATTACTTATTAGGTCGCTAATACCTTCGGATTTTCGATGGAGCGTTAATAGCTGCGTTTACCTTATTATGCGAACGGTACAATGTAGTTGAGTTTATACATTTATACAAGTCACTTATTTTACAAGTATAAACGTACGGGAAATAACTGCTTAGTGCAGTATTCCCATTTTATAGATAAACGTTTTGTAATTTCATTTAAGATGAAGGAGATTCTAGCAAAACTTATTTTCCTAACATGTACATATTTATGAAAGTTTGAAAAATACTTGTCTAAGTCTAATCAATATCAGTACGGAATGTTCATCCTTAGGATATTTATCTTGTTTAGTAATCAATGGGTACTCTAACCTTTAGACATACATTTTTGAAAGTTAAAACGGACAATAGTTAAAAAGCCTTACGTAATTATTGTACTCATCACTTTCGTCAAATAAATTGTACGAGTGTCTGCGTAAATTTAAAGAAGTGTCAATTTTGAGTATAGAAAAGTCAGGACAATAAGGTCAATAAGAAGGATGCACCAGCTTTACAGTACTTTAAACCTACTCGATTTCAATATCCTATTGCAATTTCTACGCAAAACTAGAACTACACTCGAAACTACTATCAACTCGCAATATTAGTCTAGCAGTTTTCTTATTTCTAGCTCCCAAATCTGCGACTAAAGCCGGCAACACACGAGCTGCAAAGTGCGATGCATGCAATATCGCACAATCGTAAAACGCACCTGCGACCAATTCACACCGAGTCATATTACGCTAGTTTTTCTCGTAATGTCAGTGCGTGTTATCTAGTTTATTACAATGTATTCGACCATCAAAAATTAAAACAAAATATCTTGTTCGATTTTTGTCTAAATTAATACTATAATTTTTCTTCGCCAAAAGTACTACAGCGTTAAAGTTTTAGACGAATTAAAATCCTGCGATAAAATTATCCTGCAGGAATGCGAGGCAAAATAAATCAGCCAAATCAACTAACCTATTCTACAATTATTAGTTACTAACGACAGTAATCGCTTACGACAGGTTGTGTAACTAGCTAACAACGATGTAATTAAATGTAATAAGATAACAACGAAGAACTTAATACAATTTTTAGGTATGCTTTCTGCTACCTATGTGAATATAAACTGGTGTCACAATGCAAAAACAGAAGAGGTCCTGATACATATATTTACAGCGCACCACTTGTAGCGTTTTCGTGTCAAAAACTTCAGACAATTTTTTTTATTTATGTCACATTCCTCTCTTTGTCACCTCTCTTGCATTGCTTCACTCAGGAGCAGCCAGCCTATACACAAATACTACAAAGAATAATTTGGTGCAAAATAAATGTCTGTATCGAATCTCCGAGTATTACAGCGAAGGTTTGGAAGGGCGTCGCCACGTGTCGCGGCGATTTGTCTTCACCGTGTCTCGGCCGCTATCTCGACAATAACCGGAATAATCCGGATTTCTTTACCTACTAGAACTGAATCATGAAACATGTCTGTCAGAGGGTTTCAGGGATTCTTACATTTGGGTTCAGTTTTGAGACAGTTTGTAACTGTGATTTTTGTAGCCGTATATTTTTGAATGTGTATAAAAACAAAACCTGCATAGCTATTTACGTATTATAGCTATTATGTATATTAGTATTAATGGAAATGGATAGACTTGTAATGTAAATAAACTATTAAATAATAGTATCTACGTATTAGGATTATAATATCCTATTCCGTTCCCAAATATCACAGTCACAAATGTATAACAATAGTTTAATACTTTATATATAAACTTTATTAATAAAAGCTGCTAATATAGAAAAACCCCTGATACCATACTAGATAAAGCGAGATTAAAATTTCTGATTCAAAGCAGAACCCAGACCCAAAATTACCGAAATTAAGTTATCCCGGAAAGGCGCAGAGCAGATAACGGGATTAAGAGACTGAAAGCCAATTGAACAGGTAAAAGTATGTTTAGTACATACGTGTAATAAGCCTTTTAGACCTAAATAAATAGGTTTAATTTTATAAACCCTTCGGAAAACGTGACCAACCTACGTACTTACAGTGGAGTTAAATAAATTAATATCTTGGAACATCTTATACACAAATCGACCTAGTCCCACAGTAAGCTCAATTAAAGCTTGTGATGTGGGTACCAGGCGACGATATATAGATAGACACTCAAAAACATAGACAGCCATGACCAAGGAACAAATATTTATAAAATAACATGTAAATACACAGATAATGCCCTCGCCGGGATTCGAACCCAGAACCTCCAGCTTTGTAGGCAGGGTCACTACCAACTAGACTACGGAGGCTGACAAATTAGTAACTTATATAGGTACCTTAAAATAAATTGATTTATTGTAAGATTTTGTTGTAAATATATCAACTTAGACATTTTTGAGTCGAATTGGCAAACTTTTCTGATTTGAAAATTCTATTCATGCTAATCACTTTGAAAGTTCTGTTTAAAAATGCGAGTTAAAATAATTTTACCAAATATACCTGCAGATTACATAGCAATAATTATTAATTTATTACAACATCTAAATAAAAACAGATATGTAACCATACAACAATGCATTACATAAGAAAAAAAATAAGCTTTCTAAAATAATTTAAAAGTTGATGTAAGTAGCCTACATATCAGCTACCTATATTGACTTGCATTGACTTACACTAAACATTTATTTCTGATTCTTCAAAAATAAGACTTTAATAAATCCGTCCGTGTCATGGACGGAATGTTCAGTTTTATCAACTGAACTTGTTAAAATATTCATGAAAACAGCATTTTATGTACAATTTTTGTAAGTATAATCTATATATATAAACGGCAATGTCCTGACTGACTGACTGACTGACTGACTTAAATCAACGCACAGCCCAAACCGCTAATCCTAGAGAGTTCAAACTTGGCATGTAGTTTTTTTATAATGTTTAGAGGCGCATTAAGAACGGATTTTTGAAAATTCATCCCTTAAAGGGGTTAAATGGGGGGTTAAAGTTTGTATGGGGAAACAAGATTAGTTGAGCTATTTTATTCGAAACTTCACAGGAATGTTTTTAATAATAAATAAGTAGACACATGTTTCAGGTTTTTTGAAAATTCATTCCCTATGGGGGTTAAATGGAGGGTTAAAGTTTGTATGGGGAAATAAGATTAGTTGGGCTATTTTATTCGAAACTTCCCAGGAATGTTTTTAATAATAAATAAGTAAACACATGTTTCAGATTTTTTGAAAATTCATTCCCTATGGGGGTTAAATGGAGGGTTAAAGTTTGTATGGGGAAATAAGATTAGTTGGGCTATTTTATTCGAAACTTCACGGGAATGTTTTTAACAATAAATAAGTAAACATGTGTTTCAGGTTTTTTGAAAATTCTTTTACTATGGGGGTTAAATGAAAGTTTAAAGTTTGTAAGGAGGAACCAGATTCGTTGAGCTATTTAATTCAAAACTTCATAGAAGCGTTCTTGCCAATGAAGATGTAGGTACTGTAAACAACCCCCCCCCTCTAAAAAGAAATGAAACTAAATTTAAATATACTTTTTTTTTATTATATAATTATTTTTATACAGTTAAATATAACATTTAAAACTTAGAGATAAATTTGGCCAATGATCGTCTAGTCTAGGGTAGGACACCTATGTTGTGAACCGTATAGTAACAGAGATTCTTTAATGTGAAACAAGCTAAACCTTTGGACACAAAACAAATAGATATTTGGACATGTAATAATAAAGAGAAACGACTATTTATTGAAAGGAAAACGTGACATTGTTTTATTGAATTTGAGGGAATATTAAGATAGATAGTTTTGACATTATTAAGCACTGAAATTGAAGTTTATTGATTAGTAGAACAAAGAGTAATGTAGATTATAAAATATATAATGTGAATAATGAAACATTAAAAATAAAATTCCTCAGAGAGGAATATCCCCGACCATCTAAGTGACCTCTGTCAATTGACTGGAACTTCTAACAAATTTAGTACTTTTAACCCTAACACATCTGCTAGCTAAATTAACAGTTCCAGCAATTTTGGGTGGGGTAAAGAGGCAACGCTAAACCAACCAGTGTAGAGTTAACTCTGTCAGTTGGGCTTCCTCACTACTCCTAGCTAAACGTTTACGGTGCTTCGGAACCTAACTGCAATGCAAACAAAGGAAAAGATGAAAAGAAGCACCAAGTATTCATACGCGTATCATATTGCAGTATAACCCCAAACTAAGCCTAGCTACAGCTAATACTCAAATTCTCCAGGGTTAAAGAGTGAAAAGCAAGCACTTTTGTTAATAATAATGTTGATCGATACATTCGTTCTCTGAATGATCAACCAAGATGAGCGTTCCTTCTGCTCTATAGGACCCAATGCACTGCTTCGCCTCGCAATTGGACCTTAAACAGTCTGACCAAAACTCTTTGGACCAGTCTGTGGCTACTGAACTCAACTTGACGGAATCATTGTTACTTTTATATTATACTGAACACCTTTAATAGTTGACAGTGCATCGCTTGACGCCCCCCACACTAGAGAATTAGAGAACCTAGAAAACCAAAACAAGTTAACTAACAACAGCCCAGAATTGAATTATATTATTAGGCTTTGTTAGAGAATATAGATTTTAACGTTACTTTAGAATGAAAGTTATAAATACCCATTCCCAAGTGTATAGTGTGTGTTATGTTGTGACTAACATAGAAACCAGGTTAGCTTACCATAATTTCCAGCTAATAAAATGATTCATTAAAACAAATACAGCACATAATTTGGACAGAGCTTCGCCCTCCAGATATTTCAACACTGAAAAGGCAGGGTCTTTACCCTTTCGCGACCAAAACGCAAGAACCAAAAGCCAAAAGCAAAAGACCTTTAACAGTAAAACTCAAAACGTAAGAACCCTTTCTATGGAAGACCTCAGCCTTATATACAGAAATTTCATGACAAAATATGTCGAAAATGCTTTCATAAATTTTGAATATTTGAATTTGATAAATAAAAATATGTGAAACCAGACATGTATATGAAAAGCCCGTATTAAACTGAATACAACAATTTACAACAAGGGTAAATTGTTGATAATTATTATAAATTAATTTAATATTTTGTGGAATAATATAATATAAATAAAAGAAAAATGTGCATCAGATTTATCGCAACACAATATCGTGGAAGGTGAGGTACGACTTTAACAACAAATGACGTTCCCATTTCTCATTAATGTCATATGTAATCAACAAACATTAATATTTTATAACAAAATATTACTGTTTGTTTTATTTGACCAATTTCCATTGAGACGATAGAACAAACAATATTTATTTCAGGTTTCTGAGAATACATAATCATAAAATGTATTTATTATTATACATCAAAGTGTCGTCAGAATGAAATTGTTGTAAATTATGAATGAATAACAAATCTACTATTACAAATGTTAAGGTAAGTGATTTTACTGTTCAAACATGAACATGGAACAGTCACAATTCGCCCCCGATTTAAGTTTTGCAATGAAGCGCCGTACAGTGATTCATGAGAAACTTCAATCTAAACTCTCAAAATAATTAAATAAATATCGATAACTCGATATCTTGGAACAGCCACAATCGCCCCCGATTTAAGTTTTGTAACGAAACGCTGTACAGTGGTTCGTGAAAAACTTCAATCTAAATGCTCAAAATAATTAAATAAATATTGTTTCCAAAAATGACAATTATTGACACTCCTACCCCAGCCCTGTGTAATTTTTGCATGGCATGACATTATCGACCGCTAAGTCGATAACAACATCAAAACAAAGCAAAGCAAAAATTTAAAAGATGTGGTGGGTATAATGGTGGCTTTGCGTTCTCTGTAGAAACCCGTCTTATCCGTTCATTTGGCATCCTTAAGCGATATTCCTTCCACCACATACAGAGCCGCTGCCAACATTGCCCTGGCATAATGAAAGAACAAGAAAAGTCTTCTCTAGAATGACTATTCCTTTCGATTCTTCAGTTGCCCCCTTCAATAATGTCTCCATGGACCAATGACCAGTTCATAAACCTTCCGAAACCAATTAGTATCCCCTTTCATGGCGTATGTCTCATACTTCGATAAAACAATTCTGACCTTATAAGGTTTAATTTGCTCCCTTTTGTTGTGTTACTTATGTAAGGGGATAAACCATGACCGTAAAGTAACTAAAAAGATAAATAAATAATTGTATTAAAAGCCAAGTACAAAGGTCAACCAGTTTTCTAAGAAAATAAAGGTCAAATTAAGAAGGTCATCTAGACAATCACGGCCCAAAACATTAAAATATCGCATATTCATCAAGTATCAAAATTACATTATCCAAGATGAGGTGTGTGGTTTCAGTTAGTTTTCATACCTTGTAGAGTATCACATTGTCAAAAAATTGTACCTTTAAAAGGTATAGTAAGCTAGCCTTTCACCAAAATTCTTTGACAATGACCTTGTGACCCCATATCGAACCCCTCCTCCCACTATGCACAATAATGATGTGTCAATAACTGCTGACCACATTCCTGATTTGTGTCTTTGAACAAAATCCTTTTTCACAAAATGAACATACGTGTCACCATGTATACATCACATTTGAAATATCTAACATCCCAATGGCATTCATCACTTAGTTAAATCTTATACAAACCTCTTTACATGGTTGTCCATATGATTTCATTCAAGAACCCAAAATCAAATAGAATACGATCACAAAATATTATTTTTTGATTTTAGCCCAATTATAAAATTTACCCTGTAGTGAAGAAATAATTTGCTTGAGCACATACTAAGTTACAATGAGAATGGTATGAATAATCTACACGCCATATCTACGCCAATAGCCGCTAGGTGCGTTACACGAAGAAGGGTTCTTGGTCGGGAACGTGACGGTTATGACATCCACCCTAGAAAAATATGGAAAATGCGAGAATTTTCCATAAATACGAACACCCAGTTATAAAATTAAGATTCACCAAAAACTGCATTCGTAACTTTCTCAAAAGTAAGCCAAAAACTGCATCACGCCATGTATCGCACACATTCTCGTGGAATGCACCGCTAGGATTCTACGCGTCAAATTTACGCCAAATGCTGTTAGGATTGTGTATGAAAAATCATAATGAAAAACGAATCAAAATTTAACAAAATAAGAACTTGAAAGCAGAGCAATTGGGTACAGGCAATGACAGTTGACTGCCTGCTTAAGAAAATAATAAAAACGTACTACGCGCACAGTGAATTTGTTCACTGCAAAATTAAGTATTAGGTACGCTAGTCAAAATAATTACGCAAAAATATTAATTTACGCTTCATGCTTACCCTACGTCTTGACCTGTTCACACCAACGACTCTAAAGCGATTTCTGTACAAAAATTGCACGCGGCGAAATGCAGTGGTTTCGCCCCCATACAAAACTCGCTCACTAACCGCAAGTATGCACAGAGCCTTACTGCAATTTGTCTTTGACAAATGAATACTATGATACGCATGTGCTAAATGGCAAACTAAAATGCATATGCAAGCTAAAATGTATATTATGTTTGGATTACTTCAGTAATTGTTTTATTTATTTATTTTATTGAAGTTCACCAGAAGAAGAAAGTTTCTCAATGTGTCATGAACCTAAATAAAAAGAGAAAAATAAAGATACAATACAAAATAAACATTAAGTGACCATGTGGTTCTGTCGAAACATCTGACCCGGCGTAGAGTTAGGCAGGTTGCACCGGATCCATGGCTCGGTTGAGTCATCCGAAGCGGCATAGGGTTCGTCAGGTAGCCCCGGAAAAGTCTGCACACGCGATGGCATCCTTGCAGTGGCGTGGCACGCCCATCACAAACGTGCTGAAGCGCACGTGGCGGCGCGACCGCAGCTGCTGTCCTCAGCAAGAAGTCAGGCTTCCGGCGGACATGCTGCACCACGTCTTCAGCCACGGCGGAGTAGTGCAGGCGCGGCCCGCAGTGTCCCATCAGATGTAGCGACTCGAACACCAGAATAGACCAGCTCAGCGATGCCTAGTCTTCTCAGGCACCCTGCGCACCTTACTCCTCCTTCCACCAGTGTGAGACCCTCCTTGTCCACAAGGGTCTTTTCCATATTGGGGGCCTGTAATTAATTAAATATTAATTTGCTAATAGTAACAGTTTTATTAGAAACTACTTTAAACAATTTACTCTACAGATAAATGATCTGATCTAAAAATAGAGAAAGCCGAAAATATTTAACGAAAGCTCCAAATAATTGACAACTTGTTAAGAAGAAGAAGACTTAGAATACTTCTAACTGCTGATAACACCGATTACATGATATATAGTATGCAATGACAATAAACTAGAACCTTACCTTACTATTCCTCGAAGCGCGACTCAACTTCTCATTATTTCTAAGCACTATTATTTCTTCTACACTAAATTTACTTCTATTTACAACACAAATAGGTAAAAACAATAATGCGTAACCTTTTTTCCATTGCACCATCGTCGCTTTAAAATTTATTGGAATTATCATAATTTTGTTATTATTGGGTTTCAAATTAGACAAACAATATTCCACAAAATAGTTTTTGTAAAACCCGGCATTGAAAAAATCACAATTTTCAAACTGACATTGACTGACACAAAATTACGTTTGAACAGAAATTACGGATACTCTGTGGTTTAAGCAGACTATAAAAACCGCGGCCGCTTTCACTTGATGAACATGACAGATGCCGAAATCGCGTGTTTGTCTCTGTCATGCGATCGGGAAACACGATTGCAAGAAAGGGACGGAGGATAGCACAAGTTTAAATGAATATTATTTTACGTGAAAATTACATAAATATTATTTATTTGCAGTTTGAGATAATTGTGGATTGATTCGCTCCCAAAAAGCGTCAAATGTCAAACGATAGCGGTTAACTGTGGATGAAAATTATTCTCGTATGCTCAAACTATTTTTTATTTGTAATTAAATTATTTTATTTCAAATAAAGGTAAACTTATTCCGTTTTATTTCTTATGTCTGTTTTATTGTACCACTTGCACGCTGGTATTTATATTTTATCGCGAGTGTGTAGGGTGGTCTTTACAAAGACTGGCCGTTGACAAATCGACCTATGCCATAAATCTACAAAAGTATTATTCTTTCTATGGCTACTGTGGTTCGCCCAAATGTTGCCAAGATATCCCGAAATCCGCATTTTCTCCGATTTTTACTAAATGAAATCTTAACCCGATTTTTGAAAATGAATATCTGTATTTTTATATTTGAGTAATTTTGACCCTTAAATTAACATACGTACCGAATAATTACCGTTTTGAACAATATGAAAAGTCGGGATTAGTGTGAAGATTAGTGAAAATAACAGTTATAAGTTAAAAATAAAAGTGACAGAACAAAATTACGAGATCGAGTTAAAATTATTGTTTCTTTAAGGCAAAGTAAATAAAATGGAAACTTATTTTAAAATCTAATTTTACTTTTTCTTAAAAATTCCGTGATTTTAAAACGTGACTCCCGCTTTTCGTATTTCAACACCTGGCAACACAAATTCGTTTCGTTGTCTCGCGCGTTTTGTCAAGTTTCAAATAATTTTCTCGTTTAAGACTTGAATTGAAAATTATTTGGTTTCACGATTACCAATCGGCGTAGAGTAGAAGAAATCTGAAATCGGGTTCTACTATATAAAAACAGACATAAGAAACTATCCGTCCAAAGCAAAATGTGAACGTAACGTCATGTTTTTGAACAATAGTGGAATAAGTTTTCTATCAGTGGAAAGCAGTGAAAATATCGCAAGGCGCAACCAAATCAGTGCACGCGGAGGTCCAGGATCGATCATAGAGACAAACAATACTCCGCGCTGGAAATTTCCTGCAATATGGTGAGTTTTTGAAGCATAATTTCTTGTGAAACTGAAAAGTACATCTGCAAAACATTTTATAACACGAAACTTTATGGAAGGCAATTGAAAAATATGTAGCTCACATTAAATTCACCGAAAATATGTCCGCAGAGTAAATGTCTTGTACCTTTAACACTGAGGCAATCATTGAACCATTCTCATCCGTAGCAAACGTAACCTATAAATAAGATACTGTATCTACTGCTTTAGTGTACATTCTACGTCCAAAATATTGTAGTGAACTGTTTAGGCACAGGGTATTGAAGTGATTTAATGTTCTTGTTCTTTTTCAGTAAGCAAACAAACAAGCAAGTGAATGAAAATATAACATTTTCAAGGAAAACCGGCATTTCGGAATTACGTTCATTACTGCAGCTGGTCTCGATATATCTTTTCGATCTCACAAGTAAGTATAAGCCATCTATTGTATGAACAAAATTCACATACTATATTATGCTTAGAGTAACTTTTCAAATTTCAATAAAATTCATCGTTCTGTTTCTGAGGAATCTCAATTTTCGAATTCTCTTATATTTAATGTATGTTTTTAGATCTGAAATATTTTATTCGCGTTAATAAAGGTTAGTTAAATGCAGCTATAGTGGAATTTTATTGAAATTAAAACATTTAATTATTTTGGTATACTACGCTGATTTTGATTATTTGAAAATTGTCATAAAATAAAAAGTGTACGAATGTTGTATAAGAAACCAATTTATTTGCTTTTGGTATTGTATACCAAGTTATTTTAAATGCATCATGCATCATTATTACCAGAATCCAAAATTTGCAATATTAAGTTTTTCCTCTTTATGTGCCGGAACAATGGAAAGAAAGGATTAGTTCAATTTTATTTTAAGCTCAAGAAATCTACTGACTATAACTAAATATTATTAACTAGTTAAGCGTATCTATTTAAATCAAACTATGCCCTTGAACAATTTCTACAAAGCAGTAAAATTCTCAAAATCAGTTACTATGAATTTGTAAGTGAGAACCCGCCCCCAGTAATGTGAGATTTTATAGTACCTCTGTTAGGAAATAAACTGAACAGTTATTTTTAGGGAAAACTGATATGAATGATATATAGTAATGAAAATATTGTTTTTCAGTTGGCCCCAGCGATGCGCTGCATGGAAGAAAGGGTATTATTTGACTCTACTGGAATATGGACTATTATGGAAATTTCGAAACTTAGAGGACTGCACATAGTAATATTACAGGTACGTCAATTTCATTAGCTATATCATGTTGAATCGTGTATCAGAAAAATGCATGTAGCACTACTGGGTTATGTAACGAAAAATCATGCAACTGCAACATATGCAAATTTGTTGCATAGGTATAAATGAATATTCGCGAAGCTTGTATCGATTGTCATTGGTGGAAAGGAATAAAATAATGATGTCACACGCGTGTTGCTAAGCCATAGAACACTGCAATAATAGATACTCGCCCCCATTTCATTATACTGTTTGCCCGATTTGATGAGATCATGTTTTTGGATAATTTTACGCCCCCTTTATCTTATCTTACTATATCTTATTTTATCTCATCTTATTTTTTTTTCATTTAAATCGCGAAATATAGCAAATGCCAAGAAATAAGAAAGTGAAAAGCTTAATAAGTCGCGATTGAATATTTTTATTAAAACCCATCAATTTTATTTTCAGATACGAGTGATTCTACTAGCTACAAAGCTGGAATGCCGTAAGAATATTGAAAAATGAACGTGGGAAGAAGAGATAAAGTTTATTCTAGAAGAGAAATGTCCTACAGAAGCGAAATTAAATAATTTTATATATATTTGTTATTTTTATTTTGAGTCCAAAGATTTAACTTGTTCACACTCGATTTCACGATACCAAATGTGCAGTTAAACTGCAATCCAGAAATCCTGGTCACGGCACCAAATGTAAACAACCCCCCCCCTCTAAAAAGAAATGAAACTAAATTTAAATATACTTTTTTTTTATTATATAATTATTTTTATACAGTTAAATATAACATTTAAAACTTAGAGATAAATTTGGCCAATGATCGTCTAGTCTAGGGTAGGACACCTATGTTGTGAACCGTATAGTAACAGAGATTCTTTAATGTGAAACAAGCTAAACCTTTGGACACAAAACAAATAGATATTTGGACATGTAATAATAAAGAGAAACGACTATTTATTGAAAGGAAAACGTGACATTGTTTTATTGAATTTGAGGGAATATTAAGATAGATAGTTTTGACATTATTAAGCACTGAAATTGAAGTTTATTGATTAGTAGAACAAAGAGTAATGTAGATTATAAAATATATAATGTGAATAATGAAACATTAAAAATAAAATTCCTCAGAGAGGAATATCCCCGACCATCTAAGTGACCTCTGTCAATTGACTGGAACTTCTAACAAATTTAGTACTTTTAACCCTAACACATCTGCTAGCTAAATTAACAGTTCCAGCAATTTTGGGTGGGGTAAAGAGGCAACGCTAAACCAACCAGTGTAGAGTTAACTCTGTCAGTTGGGCTTCCTCACTACTCCTAGCTAAACGTTTACGGTGCTTCGGAACCTAACTGCAATGCAAACAAAGGAAAAGATGAAAAGAAGCACCAAGTATTCATACGCGTATCATATTGCAGTATAACCCCAAACTAAGCCTAGCTACAGCTAATACTCAAATTCTCCAGGGTTAAAGAGTGAAAAGCAAGCACTTTTGTTAATAATAATGTTGATCGATACATTCGTTCTCTGAATGATCAACCAAGATGAGCGTTCCTTCTGCTCTATAGGACCCAATGCACTGCTTCGCCTCGCAATTGGACCTTAAACAGTCTGACCAAAACTCTTTGGACCAGTCTGTGGCTACTGAACTCAACTTGACGGAATCATTGTTACTTTTATATTATACTGAACACCTTTAATAGTTGACAGTGCATCGCTTGACGCCCCCCACACTAGAGAATTAGAGAACCTAGAAAACCAAAACAAGTTAACTAACAACAGCCCAGAATTGAATTATATTATTAGGCTTTGTTAGAGAATATAGATTTTAACGTTACTTTAGAATGAAAGTTATAAATACCCATTCCCAAGTGTATAGTGTGTGTTATGTTGTGACTAACATAGAAACCAGGTTAGCTTACCATAATTTCCAGCTAATAAAATGATTCATTAAAACAAATACAGCACATAATTTGGACAGAGCTTCGCCCTTCAGATATTCCAACACTGAAAAGGCAGGGTCTTTACCCTTTCGCGACCAAAACGCAAGAACCAAAAGCCAAAAGCAAAAGACCTTTAACAGTAAAACTCAAAACGTAAGAACCCTTTCTATGGAAGACCTCAGCCTTATATACAGAAATTTCATGACAAAATATGTCGAAAATGCTTTCATAAATTTTGAATATTTGAATTTGATAAATAAAAATATGTGAAACCAGACATGTATATGAAAAGCCCGTATTAAACTGAATACAACAATTTACAACAAGGGTAAATTGTTGATAATTATTATAAATTAATTTAATATTTTGTGGAATAATATAATATAAATAAAAGAAAAATGTGCATCAGATTTATCGCAACACAATATCGTGGAAGGTGAGGTACGACTTTAACAACAAATGACGTTCCCATTTCTCATTAATGTCATATGTAATCAACAAACATTAATATTTTATAACAAAATATTACTGTTTGTTTTATTTGACCAATTTCCATTGAGACGATAGAACAAACAATATTTATTTCAGGTTTCTGAGAATACATAATCATAAAATGTATTTATTATTATACATCAAAGTGTCATCAGAATGAAATTGTTGTAAATTATGAATGAATAACAAATCTACTATTACAAATGTTAAGGTAAGTGATTTTACTGTTCAAACATGAACATGGAACAGTCACAGTACTTATCTACATACCATGTTATATACGAGTATTTTACCTCGAGTACTTGTATTTTTAAAAATTTTACTCCTTAGGGGGTAAAAATGGGGTTGAAAGTTTGTATGAAAAAAAGTTTAATTTTAGATTAAGAAATTTCATATTTTGTAAACTAATTAAGAATAAAAATCTAAGAAAACTTAATTTCAGGATTTTTCAAAATTCATTTCCTAAAGGGTTGAAATGGGGCCCCAAAATTTGTATGGCGAAACAAGATTAGTTGACTATTTTATCCGAAACTTTGCAGGAGTATTCTATAAATTAAATGAGAACGTAAATAATTAACCTTTATTTAATTTTGTAGAAAAACTAACAAACAAAGGTTAATTATTTATGTTTACTTCTGGTTCTAGAAATTCCAAATTTAGCACGTAGGTTTCTTTAAGGGTGTAGGGGTGGTTTAAAAAAAAAGTCAAAATCCACACCCTAAGGGGTGCAATGATGGGGTTCCAGAGTTTGTATGAGAAAACTTGATTATTTAAACTATTTTATCCGAAAATTTACAGGAATATTCCTAAACATAAAATAATTAAGACGTGTTTTAGGTTTTTTGAGAATTCCACCTCTGAAAGCGGGTGAAATGGTTAAACAGTAAAAAACATCAAGGATATCGTTTCTATGGTTTATCGAGTCACTGTGGTGGGGGTCCTGATTGACTGACTCATCACCGGTTTAAATGTTTTGGCTTGACTATTCTAGCATAAGAGAAAAGGATGTAGCCTGTTGCGGATTACATTATTGTTTTGTAGGAGGGTGAATATCTGAGCGTTTCAACCGCCTAATTTTGGTGGCATCATTTTTGCCGAAGTTTCTAAACGTCTCAATGTTATACTTCGCCATTTGTATAAAGTACCGTGCCTCCTTAAAATCACAAAGTAGTATATTGTAACGAATAGAAACTTCGACAACAATGATGCCACCAAAATTAGGCGGTTGAAACGCTTAGATATTCACCCAGGAAATGACGGTGTCTGCGTTGATAAATTTAATTCGTGTAGTTTATTTGGAATTAAGTATTTAATTATGTCATACTAATATGCCGTTCAATGAACAGACTTCAGACAGAATGTATTAAGGCAAGATTCTACTTAGGTTTAGGAAAGGTAAGAACCGCGACCCCACACAGAAACGAACGGCTATCAAACTAGGTTTTGGGTTAGGTTTGAACTGCGACCCCACATAGAAATAAACGGCTATCAAAGTTGGTTTTGGGTTAGGTTAGAACTGTGACCCCACATAGAAACGAACGGTTATCAAAGTAGTTTTAGGTTAGGTTAAAACTGCGACCATTGCGATCCCACGCAGAAAGGAACGGTTATTAAAATAGGTTTGAGTTAAGGTGCGGTTAAACTAAAAGAGCATTCGCTGTTCTAACCTCCCACTCTACGAAATTCGATCGGTACACAAAACGTGATTGGTTGATTTCGTAGAACGGGTGCTAGAACAGCAACAGTTTAAACGCACCTTTAGGTTACAACTGTGACCCCACACATAAGCGAACAGCTATCCAAGTAGGTGGGTTCAGGGTTAGTTTTGAACTGCGGAATAAAAATTACTAAACTATATGCGGTCGAAATGGTAACCTCCTTCTTTTTTGAAGTCGGTTGAAAACATTTTTTTTCATAGAAGTCCAAAATCTACGCGTGCGAAGCCGCGGGCAAAAGCTAGTCATAAAATAAAACAACCGCCCGCAAAGCGGTTGGAGCCTTGCCCGCAGAAACAGCACGCTCGACCATTCCACCAGATATTTGGATAGCTTGCTGACTCGTACTTTATGAAAATCGTCAGTTCTCTTAATTTTGTGTGTAGTGCAAAATTAACGCAAAAGTGAAGTGAAGAATGTATCGTTTTTGGCTGCCACATCAATTTATTTATGGTAATAATAATGTAAAACTCAACTTGTTTATGGTAAACCAAAGCAAATAATTTCACTGATCTATTATGAGTAGTTTTTTACGTAATATTTTGTTACTGTTAAACAATTATTTCCTGATTTCTTAAGGTTAATAACTGTGAAATAAACAACAATGAAAAGTTATTAATTATCTGTTAAAACATGAAATATAAAATTGTTACTAACTATATCATGCTATATATCAAATGAGAGAGCGTAGTGTGAGGATGTCAAATATATTGTTTTACAATCTTAAGGTACTTAAATAATATTGAAGATATTTACAAAAAAATTGGGGAAAAATTACTAAGCCAGAGTAAGCTTAATATTTTGCAAACATTATAGAAAATAGTTTCAGCATAGTTTACAGGAAAACCTTTAATAAGTGTATAGATTTTAAAATATCTTAGAAAATCTCAATATTCGTGATCGTATGGAACACTTCTCACGCGAGTCTAACTCGCACTTGGACATTTTGTTTCTTCTTCTTTGTAATTAGCTGTATATGATATATTATTATTCATTTAATTTATGCAATTTTCGATTCAGTTCACGCCTCGTGCAGCAATTGCAGCTTTTAAGACAAAAAGCAATCAAAACAAATAAACACGAGGTGTAAGTACATTCATTTGGCTGGCGCGTGTCAATCGTGACAGTTCCGCCCGTACCGTGTCGGAATTGAACCGGCGACCCCACGCCGGTGGTCCGCGGCGGGGCGCCAAATCAAAGTCTCGCCTTATTGCTATGGGGCAAGTATTCTAAACAGTCGCGATTCGACGATCTAATAAAAATCTCATCTAACAAGTTCTTATCGAAAATAATTAACCTTTTCCCTGACGATCCTTACCCCAACAGTTCGGAAACAATTTAAAAGTTAAAGTTACTCGCATTTAATTAAATCGTATTGCCTGCTGGAAGGAAGCAAAAAGAGGACGAATATATTTGACTAAATATATTAATCATCAATCTCATGACAGTTCCAAAGAACGAATGGAGCATAAATAAAATCCCAAGAAACCAAATTGTAGTCAAAACGTTTTCACACAAGATTGAAATTTCCAAAGCACCTTTTAAATTTTCAGATTACTTCAAAACTGCATCATAACAGAATATTTCATGCAAAATTTCCACTTGAAAAATAGCATCCCTTCAGGATCCAATCTCAAAGCATCATTTAGTTGAGATGGGGTGCAATAGCAGTCCCGTGAAATAATATCGGATGGAAACGGTTGATAAAAGTCGAGCGATCGAGATAGCCTTGACGATGACGAGACCGGGAGTTGCAGTGAATTAATTTTCGTATTATTTTATGTTATCTAACTTATCTTTGTGATCTTTATATAGGTTCCAATAAAATTACTAAACCATATACTATACAACTATGGTGGGCTATAATGACTACGGCTTGTATTAAGACTTAGAGCGTAAACATATTTTTTTTATCTGTGACGTTACAAATATTTTAGATAAAAGTTTAATTCATATTGTTGACTATCCTCACAGTTTTTCCTTTCTTTTTTAAATGACGTAGGTAAACAACATACAGGGCATTTGATGATAAGTTCCCACCACATATTATATACATGGATTACATACTTATTCACTGTTTTGTTTGGACCAATAAAATGAAAGTATTTCATTGCAAAGATTATTGTATTTTATTAGTTAATAAGTCTCGTTTTATTGTATAGATCCATAATACCTATCCATACAATGATATATAAGTAAAGATACGTTATACTCTAACAAAATGAGCGAAATAAATACTTCACATCATACACCTACGATTTATTGACAGTTGACATACACCTATATTCATACTTCAAAATGCGTAAAAGAGATGGCAAAATACATATACTCGTATTTAATAAATAAAAAAGAGACAACTAGCATTTGACAATTGCGCGTGCATTCTTAAGGTTGTTATTGATAAACATTGTTTTATCTTTGTTACTCTTGATCTTAACCAGCATAAGCTTGTCTTTTTCTCAAAGTCAGTCAAAAACGTCAAAATGGCGTCCTATTTATTTTCAATAAATAGTAAAATTGAAAAAAATATATAAGTTCAGTTTATTTGGCATGATGTGTGATGTTAAGGACATTTTTGCATTTTATTTCGTAGTTTTCACTATTGTAAAACATAAAATGACATTTTAGGGCGCAGTTCATGTGATTTGCGAGAACTCGGCAGTGGTACACACCTCTCGGTGGTCTGGGTAGAACTAAGAGCGATTGTTAGAATTATCACAATCTGCGCGCTTCAATTTTAGAGCCGGTGTAACATATCTTTACTTATTATATCATTGTATCCATATGCTTAAACAAAAGTAGTTTTTGCACAGCATCATAAGAAGTACATAACTATAACCATTAGGTATATAATGTTATTAAATTGCTGCATTTTTGGGATATGACCACCGTTTTTGTTTATTCCAAACTGGAACAAACAAAAACATATACTTTCGTAAAAATGTTGGCTCCCAGCCTACCATTTGAGCTAGCAGGGGGCGTATCTCCACTACTTGCCCCATTTATTTTGTTAAGATACAATAATTTCTTGTGTTGTCTTTTTGCTCGGGTGCACTTTGTTTTTGGATGTGCAATATAGCGTGATATCGTTTTTATTGCGTCGTAAATTTGGTGCAATTTAGCGGTGTTTTTTTTGGCAAGTAGGTTGTTTATATGACCAACGATGTGGGTATTATCTTAAATTTTATTACGTGAAACAAAATGTAACATTGAAATTAAGTTTGGTTTGTACAAAGCTTGGTAGAAAGCCACGATATTGTAACAGAAAAAAGATATTTTAGTTAATTATTCACATTGTTATCTACTGAACTTTTCCTGATTATAAAATGTAGGTACAATTATAATCACAAAATACGAAAGTGTAGGTTTTGGCCTGTCCGTTTATCCTGTTCGAACTCATATGTAATTCGAAAGCCACATTAAATGTGATGAAAATATCTGATTATGTAGTCAGAATGTTCTTTATTTTGGTAGCCTGCCGGTTCTCAATAAAATAATATAAAAGACGCAAATGTTTTATGAACACATAAACTTTTATATTTCTAACAGTATTAACTAGATCCACATATTATTATACTCGTATGCTTGTATTACATTCATACTAACTTATTTCATCAACTACGGAATCAATTATTCCAAATATTTCAAAAAAATGTTTATTATCCAGATTCATTGAAAAATACATAATATAAAAGCTTTGTTCCCAACTGATGTCCGAATTTTTACTTTTTACCTACTTCTAAGTAATTACTCTGTACAAAAACGGCCAGCAATTTACCGTCAAGGTGGGTGGACGACAGTTATGGCGCGCTTTATTGCGCGATATATCCTGGACCCTCTGCACCCCCGCCACTTTTTGCACCACACATAAAAATGGGAACAAGGGAAGTTAGGAATTTCAAAGGGTTCCGTAGATCCTGAAATTTTAAGCTATAAAATAAAAATATTGCGACGAAAGGCGTGCTTATATTATTAGTAGATTGTGCATCAAGGGAGGTAATTACGGAATTACTAACGAGAGTGTTAGAAGCCCGACGCCGTAGGAGGAGGGTGAAATATAGGAGGATGAAAATTATTTTTCATCACACTTGCTGTCTAAGCACGCCATTGCTTGCGCGCGTAGCGGGAGTAATAGAAAAGTGAAATTTCCTAAGGAGTAATAGAAGTGTCAGTACGTTATTTAATAATATTATGTCTGAAAACTTATTTTTTGGTTGGCAAGTGTGATGAAAACAATGTTATGCATCACGGTCGGTAAGCGGAATACTAACTCGAGTCATAAAAGCCCTCCGCCTAACGGCGTTGGGCTCTCGTTAGTAATTCCGTACTTACCTCCCTTGATGCACAATGTACTAATATTATACTTTATAGGACTTATAAATCCATTACTAAATAAATGTTGTGCATAAATAAATATGTCAGTTTTATATGCAATCGATTGATATTATACACACGTATCAACGTACCTACCTCAAATAAACCAACGGTGTACATAGATTTTTTTACATTATAAACTCTTTTCCAATTCACTGTCAGATCCCAAAGATGGAGAAAGATCCCTTTTGGATCTGATTAACAAAATAAATGTTATTTAATATAACGGACATACATACATGAACATAGCTCACTCCTGAAATATAAGTTGTTGCATTTACGTAATAACGCAATGTCAGCTAAAGTAAGAACCCCCTGTGTTTTGGTTTTTATTGCCCACTCTTAGGGCTTAGTTGTCGAGAATGCCGAGGAACCCTAGAAAACTTGAACATTTATTGGAACAGTATCGAAACGGTTCAGAGCTGTAAATCTCATGCCGATGATATTATTCGCTTTATTGCTCCTGACCCCATGCGTCCTACCAAATTAACACTTTTTACTTTCGCTTGCGATTTATACGGGGGACCGTTACATTTTTCAAACAAGTAAACAACGGCCTTTTAATTTTACCCTTATAGACGATATAATTTCATAAATAATAATGGAGTTTACGTTATTCTTCAAATATAAATGTCCGAAACACATATATTTATTTATTCACTTTACCGTCACCGAATGCGGATTATTCAGTAGCTCACTTTCAGTAACTTTTTAGTAAATGGAACCCTGAAATAGACGGTATAGGAGCTAAATAGACTATGAGATAGGATCCATTATGGATTGGTGTAATGGGCCATCCTTTTTAGATTTATTGACACCCTTAGCCCTGAAAATGATAGATATCCGTTAATAATATTAGTTTAGATGGGTACTTATATTGAAAATCGCTGTAAGCTTTAATTACAGCTCAGATTACAAAATTATGACATAAATGTCTCCATAATGAAATTTAAATATGCTCAATTCATATAAAATTAATGATCTATTGATATTCTTATCCGGCGATTGGAAAATATTTAGAATATTTAATAAGTTATTCAATAACGTCAACCAAATTTACGATTTAGTGTAAAAAGAAGATATTGCCTAAATTATTATATGATACCTATATTTTTCTTAATTCTCAACTTTTTAATATTTTCATCACGTTTTCAAGTCTGGCGCGTTATGCGAATCGTGCACCGCATGCTAGAATATGGCGTTATAATCGTTGGCCGACGAGCTCGCATTAGTAAGCTCGTACAAGTGAACGACGAAAAGTTAATTACACTTTTATGAAAATATAAATATAGCTTTATACTTAGGTACCTGAAAGAAAAGCTAAATAATTTAGTATTAAGTGCAAAAAATCATACATTAACTTATTAAATATCGACCTACTTCATTGTTCAAACCTCTAATTTTAATAGACATGCATTTGTAGAACTGTGTTTACAGTATTTAGACACACTTATATACAGGGTGTTTTTTTTTCGACCGTTCAAATTCTACGTAGTGAATGTGTAGGTCATACTGACCAACTTTTACTATGGGGACAAAGTCGAAATCGCGAAAAAAAAATCAGCTGTTTCATACAAATTGGCGGCATTACGCCGGCCGAAATGTATGAAACAGCTGATTTTTTTTTCGCGATTTCGACTTTGTCCCCATAGTAAAAGTTGGTCAGTATGACCTACACATTCACTACGTAGAATTTGAACGGTCGAAAAAAAAACACCCTGTATAAAGGAATATAATGTTGATCTTTAGATATGTCAAGAACTCAAGAGTCAAAATCGTATACATATTTCAGAGCTGAAGATATCAAAGGTTAATTTGCTTTCTTTTTTAAAGAAATATTTTCAGTAAACTGAAACGGCAAATTGCCTAAATACCTTACAAAATTGTAGAATACTCAAATTCTTGAACATTGAAACAGAAATGGTATGTTAATTGTATGCAGAATATTTATTATTTACTGGCGAATCCAATATTTCAATTCAAGGCCCTCATTTGCAATTCAACGCCAAATTAATCGCTTGTTAGCGGAACCCTTCAAATTCGTGAAAATAATTCAAGGAAATGTTAAGTTACGCCTAAAATAAAACAAGACTTGGGAAAGGTTGGGCATCATTATCGGACTATTGTTCTCTGCGTGGCTTAAAGTCTTCTCAATCTTCAGCTTTATAAGAAGATAGTCTTCATATTAACGAAGTATAGTCTGACTTTGATTTCAACATTCACGATTTTCGATAATGTCACAAGTAACGGGACTTACTCGCGTACTCTTACATTACATAGTCTGCCTGTGACTATAGGCGTGACGTCACACACGTCACGTCCAAAACGTCAACCTACAAATGTAAGCGTAAGCGTTTGACTCTCGGTATTTGTTAACAAAAGAAGTATGTTCTTAACTTCTGTGATATTTTATCGGAGTATAAACAGTTAAATAATTATAATAAATATTGCGAGATATATTGCAAGTTTTAAACATAAAATGGTGTAGCAAATTGTGAACGTAAAACTTTTAGAATGCTCGATTCCAAAGTTCCCACAGTTCACGAATAGTTAGTTTTAGGAAACTGAACACTCTCCTGCACATTTATAATATAGAGGATCTAATCCCACTGTGGATTGAAACTAAAATGACCGTCTAACCGTCTACAGGAGATAGTCCAAACTCAAGTAGTTCCCGCAACTTGGGAATTAGCATGCATCCAGATAGCTTGGTACGAATTTGCGCCATATATTTTTGAAATAGAGTGTTATTTTAGGTTGATAGCAAGAAGCTCAGTATATTTGACCGTATCTAGTCTTTTGCAGGTATAAGAATAGAAGCAGCACAAATGGAGGATAAGAAAATAAAGGTTATTTAGTTTCATTGCCAGCAGAAAAATAAAATTGTGTCAGTGAACATTTTTCTTGCAGTCTGCTTGTTAATTGCATAATGATTATATAATTTTTGAGGGGAACTTCGTTGTGTTCCTATGGACTTATATCTATTATTTTTACAATGGGGCTTATACAAGCACCATTTTATTTACGTTGTCCATTTGAAGCTCTACAACTTCGTAGTTAGGGCCTGCAGTACCGGGGCCGGTACTGAGATTTTCACTTCCCGGTACCGAGCGGTACCAGTACCGGGACTCCCGGTTCTGTCCGGTTCTTCCATCGGCGTATGACTTGACTTTATTACTAAATTGTTTGTTGAACAAAGAAATATAAATAAACCGTAATGCAGCGCTTATAGTATTAAATGTGACGTTATCAAATTCGCGTACAGTCAAGTGCAAAAATAAGTATCGAAAGAATCCGTTCATAAATATATTACGACGTTCTTATTACACAGAATTAGAGTGCACTGGGACATATTTTTGAACGTTTTTGTATACCCCTTATTTTGTCTATGACTGTACCATTGGACGAAATTTGCTCGTATTTTTATACGAATTAGATAGATTCGAATTATTTATGAAAATGTCACAAAACTCACAAACTATATATCGTCCATTAAAGACAGAAGTAGAAAACAAGTAAAAAAAGATGAAAAAATATTTTATTGCAAAAACGACATTAAAACACTAATATTTTACGTGGCACTAAGACACCTGTCGATTTGTCGTTAGAAAGTATCAAAATTATGCAGGTACCCTTTTTGCACTATCACGCTTTCATTACTAAGTTCAGTGCTAAACCACTATGTAGTCAGTTGCGACTCGATCGTTGACCAAAACGCATGACTGCAGCGGCAGGAGGTTAAAAAGAATGTTTTAACCTCCTGCCGCTCAGAGGCCTATTAAAAGGTCTCCTCAAACAAATGAAATCCTATTCTATTTCCTGCACTATTAATTCAAATTTCACTGGCAATTTTTACTGTCTGGGCGGCAGGAGGATAAGGAAAACTGCCATATTTGTATATGTGGCCGTTTTGAATAAAATAAATATGTAAATATTGTGTTACTTTATATAAAAAGGAGTCACAATACGAAATGTGACGGTTCAGTTTAAAATTGTATCCTAATAAATTGATTTTTTTCTAAAAAAAAAACTGCCGTAAGTATTTGGATATGCAACTTTTTGAATTAAAAATATATTCGGATCTATCAATCACAGGTGTCATATTTGTACATGTGGCTGTTTTGAATTAAATAAATGTGTATGTATTATTTATAAACAAAGGAAACGCAAAACGGAATGTGGCTGTTTAGATTCTTAAATGTAACTACACTGCACAATTGTACCTTTCAAAAAACAAAACGATCGTATTTGCATTTAGGATAATATTTAAATCCATAAAATGTGCCAGAGTTACTAATTTCTTGCAAAACATGTTTGCTTTGCTGATCTGTTGATCTGAACAAGAAATAATATTACCCCTATAAATAAACAATCAAATTTGATATTATTAATATTAATATTGTCTATTAGTCAACATCAAAATGTCATAATTCAAAGATAGTTTTTTTTTGTGGACAGGCATAGAAGGTACCTACAGAGATTTCTAGTCCATACATCTGTCATCATCATACATGTCATAATTTAAATAGAGCTTTTTTGTGGATAGGACTACAGAGGTATAATATACCTATATAATTTATCCATTTTATGTATTAATTGTATTATGTATAAATGTTTTACATTAAATATAAAAAAAATGTGTACACACAAAAGCACTCGTGTGCTTTACACGATCACAGCTACATAAGAGTTAAAAACATAATCTCTGTATTCGTTAATACACTACACAGTTCTAAAAAGACACGCATCTTGTTTATTTAACATAGTACCGGGAAAGAACCGGGACATTATTTTCAGTACCGGTTCTCTCGGTACCGGGAGTACCGGGAAATTCCCGGTACTGAGAGAACCGGGAGCAGGCCCTATTCGTAGTGCTTACTCAGCCTCCGTCTTTCCCTTAAAAAACCTTTAATTTTCTTTTTATTAATAAACCCCACTGAATATTTTCACAGAACGGAAATATGCATAATATGTTTAGTGGCGTTCAGAATTGCATGGACGATTTATGAATGAATTAATTCATAAACTGTCCATGCAATTTTGAACCGGAGTGTACGTGTACATATACGTAGTTAAATCTAGCGTAATCGAAATAGAACACTTGAATACTGGGCTTCAACTTGAACTTAAGCAAAAAGAAAATACGGCTTTATTCAGTAGGTTCTGTTCAAATTAAATCTGTGGTGCATTAGTAAAATGGAGGATTTATTTCGAAATTGGATTGCTTCTTTTAGTACAACATTTGCATGACATAACCGCTACGATTGGTCATGTTTTGCCTTTGTTTAAACTTTTATTGCATGAAATAATATTGTAACTGTACAAGTGTACATTATTGTCCTATTAGCGCAAATACGATAATTAAATTGAGTCTGCCAAAACCTGATTTGTCTAGGTATCTAGTTGGTATTTGCAGTAATAGGACGATATTTATGCAGACCTACCTGTGAATATTGATTAAAAGTGTATACTAATATTCGGGTCCATATTGGCACTTATACAATTTTTTCTTCGAATATTTTTACTAATACCGTTTTTTACTCATAATCATCATTACTCCGAAAATTTTTTCTCATACTTTTTTTCTTACTAAAAATTATACTTCTACCTACAATGTTCATAACGATTTTTATTTCGAAATTTTATCCTCCTAAAGTCGTCAAGTAGATTAATCTATACTCATAAAGTTATTTGAAATAAATTGTTCATAAAAAGTATCGGCATAGTTTGTTTTAGCATAACAGAGAAGGAATAATTACAACCTCTCAATATAATCGAGGTAGTAGTAATATTCTATACGTTACTTACTGTGTTACTGAGCTGAGTACTTTCTAGGTTGCTAAAAAAAAATAACCTCGAAGACTAAGGCGGGAGCAAAGCTCCCGCCTTAGTCTTCTAACCTAACCTATCCGAGTCGGATCTGCCCCGGAAGGTTTTGTTCGCTCGCTTCGCTCGCTCACTGCAGAAATTTTCACCCTCACAGCAAATTCTGTCTGACGAAAAAGGCAAGTTTCGAACATGTGGCTACATGCCCAAAAAAAAAATGCAAATATAATTTCTGTCTTATAACACTCGGCGTAATTTATTATATGTCAAGATAGTTTCGGACAAAATAATATTCGAAATATTGTTATTTAAGCCAAGTGATGTTTCTGTCTGATGTTGATGCCAAAATAGATTATACCAAGTCTGTTATGTCCTAAGCGTTTCGGACAAAAAAAGTTTAGAGGGAACCCGTTTAGTACAGTACCTACTCTGCCACAACCTGATTTGTGCAGGTAGCTAGTTTACAGTAATAGTACGATTTATATTTAATTAAACAAATATAATTCATACATAAAACCAGTACAGATAAAAATAAATACCTATAACATTAGAATATATAGCATAAAATAAGTATAGTGAAAAATTATATAAACATAAAAGTTAGTACTAAAAATATGTATGAAAAACAATATTATGAACATAAATAATTCTATGTGATGATGATTATGAACAAAGATTATTCTAAATACCGATCATTATGAAGTTAAATTGTATAAGAAAAATTTTCGGAGTTCCAATAATCTAAGTTGCAATTTTATAAATACTTTGGCGCACCCCTAATATTCACATTATTGTAGATACATACCTACTATACTCTGATTGTCAATGATTATTTAAATATTGTTAGTGATTTATTGCTATCAACCGGTGTAGGTGGTATGGGTATCTTCAACATTCAGTTTTCAACAAGTATATAAACATATAGGTACCTATTAAAATTCATCTTTCTTTTTATTAAATTTACAGGGCACATTGGAACACAGAAATAACACTGTTTGTTTGATATATTTGTATACAAAAATATATCTTCGGAACTATTAGCATGGTTATCGGATCTATTAGTATGGTTCGGTACGGCATCGGATCTTTCGGTTTTATTAGTATGGTTAGTTGATTAATAATCGTGACATTTTATATTAATTTAATTAATTTTCGTGATTCTTATTATTTTTTGTTATTCTTAATTTGAAATTTGATGTAATTAGGATTTTGATTTTTATTGATGTTTATTTAGTATAGTATATTTTATTTGTATGATTGTATAATTGACTGTTGACATGTGTTTTTACATTAAAAATATTGAATTGAATTGAATTGAATCAATGCTTTGGGTGTGGAATTGGTGTGAATGTTGTTTGTTCTAAAATCAAAGAAATTTAATATACATTGAGGTAAATTAGGTATGCTGAATATTCCATTGAAATCTTGCAGAACGCGTGTTCACAAAAACCTACTTAATATAATTCTCCAAGAATGCCTATTCTATACCTAAGTCGTAATAATTTCTTGTTTTTATCTAAAATGTCGATAATAGGTACATACTCGTAGAAGCGATTGTCAAACGTACCAAAAATAATATGAAAAAATATTATTAACATCCTCAAAATATGTAAACTATTCAAATTAGCTAAGAAAATTTAATAAGATATCTGAAAAACAAGATAAACATTCAAATAAGTAATAATTCATCCGTTGCCTCATTATTTTGCAGTTGACGGATGAATTTATAAGAGCCCTTTCTTTTATTTTACTCATTTATTTGTACGTTTTGCAATTCAATAAACAAGCGAACTTAAACTTTAATGCTCAGAGTATAAAGATTATGCACGCAGAAATTGAAAGCTAAAGATTTGGTATTTCTATATCTTAGCAAGCACATCTCATTTGTCAAGTGACATGCAGCTACTGTCGTAAATCTAACGCAAATATTTCGAACAATTGAAGACACGAGTAATGTTTTACGTAGTATAGTACTTCTCAAAAAGTTTGTACATTTGGATCACGTCTTCGATATTGATAAAAATTGATAGGCTGGTAGAGTCAATGATGCTGAGCAAGATCCACCATATTTCCCAAAATGTACCAGAAAGTCTGTACGAAAAATTCCTTTTTTGTTATCAGATTCCTATAATATATTATTTTTGGTAATAAAAAGGAATGTTTCATACAAACATTTTGGGACGTGATCCAAATGTACATTTCTTTTGATAAATGCTCAGTACCTAAAGTTTAATTATCGGCATGTACTTCTGTTGTACAATCGACGTCAAAGATATCATTTGATTTAGGTGCCGAAATACAGGGTGTTACACAGTAAAAGTTGTTTAGTATAGTCTACTAAATCACCCCGTTCAAGGTTTTCAGTGGATAGACACTGAAAACCTTGAACGGGGTGATTTAGTAGACTATACTAAACAACTTTTACTATGGGGCTAATCACGTAATCCAATAAAAAAGTAATTTACATACATTTTGACCGATTGATAACGACATTTTGTATGAAAGATACAATTATTTTTTGTAATTTCTGGGTTAGCTCCATAGTAAAAGTTTTTCAGTATAACGTACCAAATCACCCCGTTCAAGGTTTTCATAGGATGTTGTAACACCCTGTATACGTAGGTACACGTCTTTATTTGTACCCGACATTAAGATCGACTAAACCTGTGATGGCACCTAAATCGTAATGATATCTTTGACGTCAACGGTCGGCTCATTTGGATATATTTCACTAAAAAAATATAACATACAAAAAAAATCGCTAATAATAATTTGACTCGCAATGTAGGTAAGTGGACTAATAACGGAATACAATCAGCGGCCCTACCGCAAACTCCTAAGTTCGCAAATTTCGGAGATTTGTTTCTGTCATTCTAATGACGCCTTCGTTGGTGTGACAGAGACAAATCCCCAAAATTTGCGAACTTCGGAGTTCGCGGTAAACCAACGTAACACGAACGAATTAAACACTCAACTTACTGACAGGTACTTAATTCCAAAAGCAGCTACTTATCGAAGAAATTATGTCGTATATCGTCGTTGGGCCTACAAAAGTCACTGTGTTTGATTTATGACTTTGAAATAGTAACCTAGCCACAATACATAAATGCCTAGTTTAATTTTTCGGCCGTACTATTGTGATATAGGTATAAATATTATTTTATTATTCAGTTTAACGACTAGTACGTGCACACTACATAGTCTCAGCAATTAATACTTTCGAACCTTCAAGTATTATTAAAAAATGTATTGAGCCGAAATGATTTACCTATAACATTCTCGAACAAGTCTTGTTCAAATATCTCTTCATTTAACAAAATATGTATTAGGTAACTTTAATGCTGGTAACAAATAATATTTAAATAATTTACTACTGACGAACATTTAAAAAAATTGAAGATGTTTCCATTGTTTCCTATGCCAAACTCCAATCTTATTAACTTTTAAAAGTCATTTTATCACTTATATATTGAGTCGAAATGATTTACCTATAATATTCTCGAACAAGTCTTGTTCAAATATCTCTTCATTTAACAAAATATGTGTTAGGTAACTTTAATGCTGGTAACAAATAATATTTAAATAATTTACACAAATTAAATGATTTAATTAAAATCATATTGGTTTAACATAAATAAGGATAAAATTTATTTGGCTTTGTTCAAACAATGTTTTGTACACCTTCGAGCAAATAAAGCGGCCCCATAACAAAGAACATTTCCAAATGATGATCCGACACGTTATTATCATACCATAAGCTGCCATCGTGAGTTTACCGCGGACTTACTATATATCTCTCTCGCTCACACCAATATACGAGTATGAGCGGGATGGACAGAAAGTAATTCTCTGTATGATACCCACGGCACACTAGTTAAGTTAGCTCATAGTGCGCACACTCGGCTGGTACAATATTATTCTTCAAATTATTAGAATACTTTTACAGCAATTAATACTGCAATAAAATATTATGTTGATAAATTTTTAGGTAAATATTGTCTTCATTCATACTAAAAATACAAAAGGAATAAAAGTTAGTTTTAATAACATTACAATACACATATTATATTACATTGGTGATGAAGTTATGCTCGTAAATTAAATTTCATGATGATAAAAAATAAGTTATCTGGTTTTCAAGTTCAGTGGAAACATTTTCATCATAAAGGTGAGCCCTTTGTTGCCATAAATTTATTAAGCGTATAATTTTTTAGCAAACCTCGTTACCCGAGGGTAATTATACCGAATAACAAAGGGTTTTTATATAAAAAAAATATTTTTAGTATTAAATGGATTCAAGTGGTTTTTGCGACCTCTAGCATCTTCTTTTTATCTTGCGATAATGAAATAAGCAGAACGAACAGTTCAGTGAACCGAATTTACTTTTATTGCGTTTAAAATGTTGTTTAGCAGATTCAAATGCTTCGAGCTTGGTACAAAAAAAAATGAGACGTGAACATTTTATTATAATATTGTTCTTATATTTTTAAGTGGAATAAATAATTATGGATGTTCGTTATAATATAATACCGGGTCAGATCTGTGATATAAGGAGGTACTTAAATAGGTTTATTTGAGTCCTCTTCAAAATAATGAAACTGAAATAAAAATTACATAACTACCCACTTAATTTTTATAGTTGTAAAGAAAATTTATATAATTTTACGAGGATGAGCCCCGACAAGTGTTGATAAACGATTTTGATTGGAAATAATTATATATCACACTGCATTATTAAATAAATAAATATCTTGGGACATCTTACACAAATTGACCTAGTCCCACGGTAAGCTCAATTAAGGCATGTGATGTGGGTACCAGGCGACGATATATATATTAGATATATCCATTTAGATACTTAAATACATAGACAGCCATGATCAAGGAACAAATATTTGTGATAAATACATAAATACACAAAATAATGCCCTCGCCGGGATTGGAACCTCCAGCTTCGTAGGCAGGGTCACTACCAACTAGGCTACGGAGGCTGCATTATTTGTATAATAATATATACAAATATCAAGCAGAGTTACTTAAAGGGATTTGAATACGTGTGTTTTGATGGTTACATCTTCATAATATCTTCATGTAAAAAATGGTCGGTATAGCACGTATTTCTTCCATTTTTGATTGGTTTGTACGATTATTTATTTAGATCCACTCAGGACTAACTCTTAATATGCCTTCATAATGTCAATATTTTCGACCCTGTTGCACAATTACTTTGTATCCTTTGATGGAATGACTGGTTACCATAATAAAATAAAAACATTTTGTTTCGTCTGTACATACAAGGTACGTTTTTCAAACTTCAGGCCTACGTACTTCTAGTTCTAAGTTGGTAACTTGTGATTAATTATCTCCCTTTTTCATTTAAACTACCTAATTTTGTCTTAAGCCGAAAATCAAACTGTTTCAAAGTTCAGTCATTTACACCACTTACAGCCGAACTTACAGCGAAGTTGTTAAGTAACTACTTGAAACATAAAATTGTCCTAAACAAGTTGTTTAACTTTAAACTCCGCAATTTCGCAGGGCAGTAAAAGGTCATGTTGAAGTTTACGTTTGCGAGTTAAATTAAGTTTGGGACACAAGTCTGATGGATATTAACATTGTATAATATATAGATTTTATTCACTGTGTTCAGAATCCATAACATATTGGTTCTTGCTAACAAATTGCAGATACTAAAAGTTAATTAACTCTGCAATTGGTGTTAACCTTTTTGACGCCACGTCAAATTCAAAAGCTGTCACTCAGACGCCACGTCAATAAATTGTCAAATCTGAATGTGAACTTTAGCCATGTGCGTGAAGGTTTATACAGCTCTGTGGGCCAGGACTTATATATCGGTTTTTGGCGTTGAACCTGCGGTGCCAATTTATCAGTCGTTGGCGTCCAAAAGGTTAAAGGATTAATATTTTATGAAGTCCGAACATAACCTTAACCTTCTTGTAAATAAATTAAAATAAGGATAAGCACTTTTACTTTTGATTTGACCAAAATTCATCACAAAACTGCGAATAATAAGATAATCCCTAACAATGTTATTTCCGTAACAAGTTACGGTATTATGTACCTATATTCTTGAGAAAGTCGTAACAAGAAAGAGCCCAACATATAAAGTGGTATTGTGAAAGTTGAGCAATAACAGTAGCATGTGGTAAAGGAAACAATTACACAGGATATATTGGACCAACGAGTTCAGGACTTAATGTGATATTCGTAAAGAATTCAATTTGAATAAAACAAATCGAATATACAAAATAGAAAGCACTTCAGAGACAGCTCTTACGTACAAAAAAAACAAGGACCTCATATATCAATCCCATTATTGGAAGTCTTTCCTTGATCGAAAGCAAATTAAATACCAATCAGCATTTCAATATTGCAAGTTACGAATCGCTTTTCCCTAAGCAACGCAGCCGATGCGTAAACTTAAGCGAATTTTCCAGGCGATTTTCTTTGAACCTTTATTAAGAATTCGCAAGTTCAAATAATTAAAACCTTTATCTGTCTTATAACAATGACATTCAATTACCTCACCCCCGACGAACATTTAAAAAAGTTGAAGATGTTTCCATTGTTTCCTATGCCAAACTCCAATCTTATTAACTTTTAAAAAGAAATTTTGTCACTTATCAGACTCTCCAAACGGAAATAACCAATGTGCCGCCGATAGAAGATCTTTACAGCAATTTGAAGGGCCATTTTCAATATCCGCTACAGGTCAACATCCCTTCACACGGCCCTGCGCCTAAATTGGATAAAAGCTGATTTGTAGGCCTCACGCACTGAAAGAGCGTTTTCAATACTCCTTATTGAACCATTACATCTAATGGTTGTGACAATAGGGCATTACAATTTGTCTCGTCGTAGTATTAGGCAGGGACTTCCTCGCGGAAGACAATGTGGCCCCTCTGTTTGTTGTGGGAAGGTTGTTTTTTGGGTGCATAGCAGAGCTGCCCAATTGAGTTTATGGCCGGATATTATAAAGTGGTCGAGCCGCGCAATGGAAGCATTGATGTAGCGGCAGTACTCGTATCGAAGAGAATTAGTGCTAAACATAGCACTGTTGTTAACCGTAATGAAAATTTCATCAATTCTCACCCTTATGGAAACCAATGAAATTCCGGCATAGTTCAAGATTTGACTTTTTGAAGAATTTGTACTTAACATACTTCTGCAAAGTAAGATTAGTAGGATATCATATCAAAGTTCATTTATGAAAACAATGAGTTATGTATGCACAGGAATAATATTTTATCTATGTGAATATGTTACTGCACACCTGAATGAAAAATTCAAGAACTTAGTTCTCAACTCAAGTGTTGGAAGACGACTGGGCTATAAAATATCTGTTGAAGACTGAACAAACTTATCTTGGAACTTGGATTTTTCATGATATAGATAGTTTACATAGGTAGGTACATACATATAATATATTCCGTCTACATCTAATTTTATTTTCAATTTCCATTTCAAATCAAGTTTCACTGTGTAACTGATTGATAATTTACCTTAACCGTACAGTTCTAGTATTTTACACAATTTAGGAAAGATTATGTGAAATCGGCACACTGGTTGGCATAACAATTTCTCATAATACAACAAGCGTGAGCAGGCCTACCTGCAGGACATATGCAGTCGTTCGCATCCCTGGTCTCCCTTTTCAGTAGCTTGTCCGGTTCGATTTTGATGGGTTCTTTGGCCTTCTCTCGCTTTTGCACCCAACTGCTCAACTCCCAATGCTTCTCCTCCAGTGCATTCAGTTTTTGTTCTAAAATATGCTGCCTGTATAAGCTATAGCCACTAATGATCATAGCAAACACGCACAAACACCATAGCACAACACTGTTTAAAGCATTTCTATCAATTTCAGTTCTTTTATTAGGGTTTGCCATTGTGAACAGTTCTGATAATTGAGTCTACTTCCACTAACTTTTAGACTTTGGCGATATATCCATCACTGTTCAAACAATGTTTGTCAGCTTGACATTAAATTGCCAATCATGTTTCGTCACTGTTTAGATGTCGTAATGACTGAGCAGGTCGGTAATGGCTGAAACCTTGGAAGGTCAGAAGTTCGTGTGGTCCGGTTTGGGCACGGCGCGAGACTGGGGCCTGCGCGTGCGATCCCTCGGGAAAGGAAGTCGGTTAACTGCCCTTCTCGTTGTGTCGATTGCTCGAGTACCCTTCCGAACTTGATGGACAGGCGAGGATGCTGGTTCCGGATGTTTGTTACATTGTTAACTTGACTTATATGTAAAATAAACAAACAACAATAATGCTAACTGTTGACACTGTTGACAATCTTTTATTTGTATTGCCATCTTTAACAATGATTCTTTTTATTTTACCAAAAAAATATTTGACTAATACCTAGGAATGCATATGTCATCGTACATATCGCTGCCTTGCGGAAAAACCGTGATGTCTCAGTAAAATATTTTTTTGAGTTATCATGGTTTTGTCGAAAAGCAGCGAGCACATGTTACGAACACAACTAAAATAAGATACTTCAATGTCAAATAATATCTTCGGTTACTGCGGCAGTTTTTCAGGAGTGTGCAAACGGATTAGTTATACCGCATATGTCAATTACATCCCGACGCTTCGAACCCTACTTTTTAACCGACTTCAAAAAGGAGGAGGTTTACAATTCGACGAAATCTTTTTTTTTTTTATGTATGTTCCCCGATTGCTCGAAGACGCGTGGACCGATTTGGAAAATTCTTTTTTTGTTTGAAAGGGTATACCTTCTAGTTGGTCCTATTGTCGTCCGGTTCAGATCTGAAGATGGAATCCTGGAGAAATCGAGGGAACTCTTCAAATGTTGTAGGCACACATGACATTTTTCATTTATTTTCGAAAGCCAATCAAGTATTTGCGTCTAGTAATGAACGTCTTAAGTCGGTGAGCTGATGATGGAAGGTACAACTCCTTAGAGATTAGGAGTTGGGCAATAATTCTTTAAATATAATACGTTTCATGGTTTTTGGAAGCTATTCCAGTATTTGCCTTTAAGTGGTCATAGGCTCATGTTGGTAAGCTGATGATGGAAGGTACAACTCCTTAACGATTAGGAGTTAGAGGATAATTCTTTAAATATAACATATTACATATATTTTGGAAGCTATTCAAGTATTTGCCTTTAGGTGGTCATAGGCTCATGTAGCTGATGATGGAAGGTACAACTCCTTAGCGATTAGGAGTTGGGCAATAATTCTTTAAATACAACATATTTCATGTTTTTTTAAGCTATTCGAGTATTTGCCTTTAGGTGGTCATAGGCTCATGTTGGTGAGCTGATGATGGAAGGTACAACTCCTTAGCGATTAGGAGTTGGGCAATAATTCTTTAAATATAACACGTTTCATGGTTTTTGGAAGCTATTCGAGTATTTGCCTTTAGGTGGTCATAGGCTCATGTTGGTGAGCTGATGATGGAAGGTACAACTCCTTAGCGATTAGGAGTTGGGCAATAATTCTTTAAATATAACACGTTTCTTAGTTTTTGGAAGCTATTCCAGTATTTACCTTTAGATGGTCATAGACTCATGTTGGTGAGCTGATGATGGAAGGTACAACTCTTTAACGATTAGGAGTTAGAGGATAATTCTTTAAATATAACATATTACATGTATTAATTTATAATATTTTGAAGAGTATTTCTTAACCCTAAAATAATAACTAACCCTAAAATATGAGTGTGATGTAGCCTGTGGACGTATTTGTCTTGGCACCGACTTCACTGAGATCAGTGGGGGTACCTAGGAATCATATTTTGATGAGCTGATGATGGAAGGTACAACTCTTTAACGATTAGGAGTTAGAGGATAATTCTTTAAATATAACATATTACATGTATTTTGGAAGCTATTCAAGTATTTGCCTTTAGGTGGTCATAGGCTCATGTTGGTGAGCTGATGAGGGAAGGTACAACTCCTTAGCGATTAGGAGTTGGGGGATATTTCTCACTAAGCGGAATACTAACTCAAGTCATTAAAAGCCCCCGCCTACGGGGTCGGGCTTCTAACACTCTCGTTGGTAATACCGTACTTTCATCCCTAGATGCACAATGTACTTTTACTGAACCTATTTTATATTTATACTATACTAAAAAGCAAAAAATAAAATATTTTAAAAATAAAAATTAAACCGCCTTCAAAAATACGCTGGAACTAAAAAGTGCAAAATAATTTTGGTTCCTACCACTTAGGATTTCCTACCCAAACCTTTAAACCTTTTACCCTATTCATTGAAATAAAATATGATTCCTAGGTACCCCACTGATCTCAGTGAAGTCGGTGCCAAGACACAGAACAACAACAACTAAATAATATTACGTATACAATACACTTCATAATATTAATAATATTTTGATTTAATTTATAATATTTTGAAGAGTATTTCTTAACCCTAAAATAATAACTAACCCTAAAATATGAGTGTGATGTAGCCTGTGGACGTATTTGTCTTGGCACCGACTTCACCGAGATCAGTGGGGTACCTAGGAATCATATTTTGATGAGCTGATGATGGAAGGTACAACTCTTTAACGATTAGGAGTTAGAGGATAATTCTTTAAATATAACATATTACATGTATTTTGAAAGCTATTCAAGTATTTGCCTTTAGGTGGTCATAGGCTCATGTTGGTGAGCTGATGAGGGAAGGTACAACTCCTTAGCGATTAGGAGTTGGGGGATAATTCTCACTAAGCGGAATACTAACTCAAGTCATTAAAAGCCCCCGCCTACGGGGTCGGGCTTCTATCACTCTCGTTGGTAATACCGTACTTTCATCCCTAGATGCACAATGTACTTTTACTGAACCTATTTTATATTTATACTATACTAAAAAGCAAAAAATAAAATATTTTAAAAATAAAAATTAAACCGCCTTCAAAAATACGCTGGAACTAAAAAGTGCAAAATAATTTTGGTTCCTACCACTTAGGATTTCCTACCCAAACCTTTAAACCTTTTACCCTATTCATTGAAATAAAATATGATTCCTAGGTATATATAATATTTTGAAGAGTATTTCTTAACCCTAAAATAATAACTAACCCTAAAATATGAGTGTGATGTAGCCTGTGGACGTATTTGTCTTGGCACCGACTTCACTGAGATCAGTGGGGTACCTAGGAATCATATTTTATTTCAATGAATAGGGTAAAAGGTTTAAAGGTTTGGGTAGGAAATCCTAAGTGGTAGGAACCAAAATTATTTTGCACTTTTTAGTTCCAGCGTATTTTTGAAGGCGGTTTAATTTTTATTTTTAAAATATTTTTATTTCATAAATTTGGTTACTTAAAATAATATTCGCATATTGAAACACTTTTTGTATTTTATTTATTGAACACCAAAAAACCTTTTTAATCAAAAAATATTTTTGTTACAATGAAACATTCAAATGATTAGCATTTATATTGCATATAAATTGTCCCCGGTTAGCAATTAAGCCTGTTTTACATGAAGACTAATGTCAGAGGGTAGCTACAGATAAAAATGTAAATGAGAAGTTAACCTTCCTGCATTTGTCTCAACGACATCGGGGGAATTTTCTCTCAATCATGCTTTAGTCATTATGTTTATCGTTTCCGATATTTTGTAAGAAAACTGTTCAGTTTGTATAATTGAATAATACTTGTTAAGGAACCCTAAAAATCAAAACCGCGTTCTTGAGGACAATGTTCCAGTTGTTCCCGAATTTACTTTTCTATTACACAGACATCTATTTACAGATACATACAAATAATCTTAAGTGAATTTGATCAACTGACAAACGAATAGCATTCTGTTAACCAATATTACCCACAGAGAGACAACATTCCGGCTTGTTTTTATTTAGACACACTTCTTATTTTAAACGGTAAGAATTTAGTGATCACACAACTGTTTACATTCTTAGGGACAAAACTGTCCGCACCCACAGTTCAGCTGACATTATTGTAGCTATTATTCCCGTGTGTAACGGGACACGCAGTGCAGGGTGTCTCCGGAAACATGTCTCTAACAAGGGTAAATTAAAATTCCTCAGTTTATACGCAATGGAGTCACCCTTGTCCCGCTACCAAGTACTCTGTTTCTACTTGATACTGTTTCAGTAACTTACGTCCATTGCTGGCTGCAATATCAATTTATATCATTCTCAAGTCGCAAGTCATCCTTGGATTGCAAACTTTTACAATAAGGTCGTTGTATTTGGATGTCTGCGTTGACACTGAGTTAGGTATGAACGTTATTTATGTGGTACCTGGGACGAAGGGAAACAAGATTTTATTACGCAGTTGTTTAATTTCGAAAACATCTTCAAGGTTTAACAGTTATGTTAATTAAATTTAAACACCTGGAGTGTATTACTGTGTAGGATTAACCAAACCATCTGTTCATTTAGTATCTGCAAGACAAAATTTTGAGTATGGATTTTTGGTTTGTGTTCTTGGATCACTTTTTGCAGATTTTTTTACGTTACACCTTTTCCTCATGCATTTTTATAAAAGATTTATTATATCCTTCGATAGTAATAGGTCCTCTAATCACATACGAAGAATTCGTTTGAATATTCCTCCTAAATATTTCTTTGCCTCTGTAAATAAGTACCTACTCTTGTCTGCTGGCTGACGTTACGTTAACATAAAGACAGTTCCTGATCAAGATTCTCGAGTAGCGGCCACATACCGGAAGGCGCAGCGTGAGTAGACTGATGAAGGTCGCAGGAGTCCGCTGAATGCTGGTGGCCCAGGACCGTCACTGTTGCAATACTTGCAATCTTTGAAGGAGGCCTATGTTCAGAAGTGGATATCTTTCGACTGCAATGATGGGGATGATGAATTCCTCATAACTCAAATAGGCTACAGATAAGCCTAAAAACGTGAGTTTGTCAATTATGAAATAACATCATCTAAGGAAAAGTACCAGTGACGTCAATGCAATTAATTTAAACTTCTCTTAATCTATTTTTAAGAACTTTTGAAAGATACCTAGAACATTGTTTGATTTATCAAAAGCAACGCATTACGTACGATTTTTTTACGTAACCCATTACACTAAGAGAATTTTCAAATAATTTCATTTACCTCACAGTAGTATTTTCTCCGCATGACCTAATTTAATTATTTGAGAGTTATGAACTTTTTTATTTTATTTATAGTATCATTGTAATAAGAATTTGGCAGGTATTTATTTCCTCAATGACGATACGTTGTGCGAGGTAGTCACTAGTTCTTCGGTCTTGAGTTAAAAATTGTGAGAAAAATTACAAATTCACACTAGTTTCACTTATATTTTAATAAGTATCGGGACTTAATCGCACACACATAATATACATTTATTAATTATCCTGGCGTGTCCTACATAATTTTACGCCCACGCGAACTAAATGTAGTTCGTTGAAGATGGGACGGTTCCAGTGTGTCTACGCAAGTAAAATCTCGTACTATTTAACATCCACCCTGTGCTTCAATTCAATGAACCAATGACAAAAAAATGAATCGATCTTAGCACATGATCTTACTCATGGTCTATAATTAATAATTGAGTGGCTATTTGTTCTTGTAAATGTTGCCATGATACACGAGGCTTTATTTACGTTATGAGTACGTTTTATGTAGTTACCACGGTATAAGTATACTAAATATAAGTTACTGAGAGCATGCGAGCGATACGGCAATAATAGACGTACTGTCAGCAATATTGCTAGTAACGCGGGTGAATTCAGATTTTTCCTGGGTTTAGGCCTACCCTTAACGTATAAAACATATCAAACTTTTAACTAACCATGACAAGCAAATACTAAACAGTACTTTATAATGTCATGATATATTATACTAGAATAGGCTTGAATCCCTGAGGACACATGGTCAGCGGATACATACATAAATGTCACTGGTTGGGTGTCCTTCGTCGGAAATTCGATTCATTTCCTTTCCCGCGCTGACCCACATGTCCAATTTAGTGAGGGGTAAGGGTATTAGGATTTCGATTGGTGGGTTAAATCACGGATATTTTTCTGATAAGTATTGACTTCTTATCTACATACATTCAAACTGAGTATTTATTATCTTACTCACTAATTATTAAGTACCTACCTAACAAAAATCAACAACCAAATACGAAATTGATGGTATCGCAAATAGTTACTTACAACATTTTTTTTTTCAAATAAACCACTGTTATTGTCATATTTTTGATTTTATTTTTCATTTGCTAACCGACTTCAAAAAAGGTTCTGTTAGAAACTGTTCTTATTGAGTGGTTAAACAGTTTAAGTCTTTGGCTTTGATACCCAGTGCGAGTGTTCAGAGCTCTATTCGGGTTCAGCAAACAAAAACAACGAGTCCCTTTCAATCCAATCAGAACGCAGGTAAATCAAATTCAATTAACCCATTCATTGCTGACGCCCCATATTTTTAATTATCACGCAGCGCCGCCGCCTTCTACGCGACGACGCGAATTCGCGTCCACGGCATCACGTTAACATTTCAATGGACGCGAATTCGCGTCCGCGGCATTAGGTTATATTATCACACTTCAAGGACGCGAATTCGCGTCTGCGGCATTAGGTTATTTCACACTTGAAGGACGCTAATTCGCGTCCTCGGCATCTTGTTTACGCATACACAGGACGCGAATTCGCGTCTTCGGCATCCGAGATAAGAATTATGAAAATTACAAATGCATTGAATCCAGAAACCAGCGACGGTATAATATTATCCTCCATAAATAAAATAACATTTTGGTATCAGCTTTTAACCCATTCATTGCTGACGCCCCATATTTTTAATTATCACGCAGCGCCGCCGCCTTCTACGCGATGACGCGAATTCGCGTCCACGGCATCACGTTAACATTTCAATGGACGCGAATTCGCGTCCGCGGCATTAGGTTATATTATCACACTTCAAGGACGCGAATTCGCGTCTGCGGCATTAGGTTATTTCACACTTGAAGGACGCTAATTCGCGTCTTCGGCATCTTGTTTACGCATACACAGGACGCGAATTCGCGTCTTCGGCATCCGAGATAAGAATTATGAAAATTACAAATGCATTGAATCCAGAAACCAGCGACGGTATAATATTATCCTCCATAAATAAAATAACATTTTGGTATCAGCTTTTAAGTACAGTTGATTTCTAGCAAAAAAAAGAAATAACTCGAGGACGCGAATTTGCGTCCTCGGCATCACGTTTACGCATACATAGGACGCGAATTCGCGTCTTCGGCATTGAATGGGTTAAGACTGAAAAACGTCCAAACCGGCGTAATACGTTAACAAACACTGCGCAAAGCCGGGTAAAAACGCCTTAATCGGCATTATCCGGTCTGGCGGCCACGACCTGGCATGTCTGCTGGCGGGTTAAAAACGGGCAAGTGCGAGTTGTACTCGTGTAAAAAAGGTATCTAACGAAGTTCTTTACAATTTAGAAAAAGGTATATACTAGACTTATCGCTAATTGGCCGGTGGCTAATCTAATAAAGAGTGGCTGAACTTGAAGACATAAATAGCCTAATGTCCAAAGTGGTCGAAAGGGGCCCTTATGTGCTTAAACTAAAATTGAAAAAATATATGTCGGCTTAATTTTATTTATTTTAATACGGTATTTCGCACTTCCCATTGAGAAACGACTAACAAAAAAAAACACTAGACTGACTGGTCAAAATTAGTAACACCGTATACATAAAAAAAATTCAAATAATATTTTATCATGAAGTGTTATCACCACATAGTATAAAATAAAGTCACTTTTTCTGTCCCTATGTCCCTGTGTACGCTTAAATCTTTAAAACTACGCGACGGATTTTGATGAAATTTTTTTTAATAGGAAGAGTAATTCAACAGGAAGGTTTTTATGTAGGTATAGTAGTGCAAAGCCGGGGTGGGTCGCTAGTGTTAAATATAATTTAGTTAATAGATGCGACATATCTGCTTTCTGCTATATTGGCAGTTTCGCCATTCCTGGTCGAGATTCTTTGTAGATGAGACGGAGCTAGTGTATCGAGCAGTACACGTCCCATCTTCCACGGGAATAATATTCATCTTTACCATGCGGATACTTAAGGAATCTTTTTTATGCATTATACTGGCTACGAAATTCCACTAAAAATGTAGGTACCTATCAGCCCATGTATTTTGTCTATCTTAAATCACCCGACGTACTGCACTATAAATCAGCGAGTGCACCGAATGCACTTTTAATATGGATTTACGATCAGCTAATAGCCCTATGGCGGACGACGCCACGGCATAGGCTTGTTCATTGTGAATTATGTCCAGGGATGTTATTCCGATCGCTGACTACGCACACGTAGCTGATGAAACAGTACATTCGTATTCGTATTAATAGGACAGAAAATAGTTTGTTTACATGAAGTACCAATTACAGAAGTTACAGGTTATAGGCATAAGAAGCATAATCATTAATCAAGTACCTTTAAGAGCCTGTTCACACTGTCGATTCACTTGAGCGATTTGAAAGCGATTTCTATAATAGTTGCACGCGACGAACTCGGGGCGACTTCGCCTCAATACAAAACTGGAGGAAAATAGGGTATGTTCGCACCAAGGAGCCACCTACATGGGACTTATCAGAGCAGTTTGAAAAGCCAGGCTTAGCCAAAATTAATAAAATAGGTAAGTAAATACATATTGCCGAGTGGTAACGGCAGTAAGTATACATTTGTCATCACCCCATCTCTTCCTGCGGGTGTCGTAAGAGTCGAATAAGGGATTCACTGACCATCATTTGATAAAAGATTGATGATGGGCGGCAGTGTCATCATGGTGGGCATATTGTGATCGCCAATCTGCTTGCCTAGAGTGGCGATTATGGGCATTTACCTCCTAATGCGTCCGTACGCATGGTTGATAGGGGAGGCCTGCGTCCAGCAGTGGACTATGATAGGCTGATGATGTATGATTTATAATATATATTTTGATTACAAAATATTTACTTTTAAACTTAAATATTTAAGTGTTGGCTTGGTTATCTAGCCCGTTTATGTATTAGTATTATGTAAATAGATAGTTGTAAATCATCTATTGGCTTTTCTAAAATTGGACATTTAGTGTAACATGTCGAATTGGTGTAGGTGTACTAAAAGTGGATTTACCCACTTCAAATAAATCTAACTATCCACTCCGAATTACGTAGTCTTAACTAACAACGTCGGTCGATCTAGATCCCAAAACCGACTTCGTTTACTCTTGGCCATCCAACATGCTTACTTAGCTCGGCGCTCGTGGTCAGAGAAATGTATTTATCTCTTGTCTTATCTCAATGGAGTAAGGTGCAATAATGAATACATATTTCTGAAAACGACTGCACTTACGTTCATTGGTTTAGTGTCACTATTGTCAGCTCGCATAATTTCCCTTACGTTAGAGATTCATCTGCTGACCAAGGGTTGGATCGAATGTGAGAAACTTAACGGAATCGCAGCTTTCGGCGTTTATCTAAGTACTAGTAATGGTAATGGATATGTTAATTGGTAGAATATACGTATGTGTAGTTATATGTAGGTACGTAAAATGCTATGTAGGTTTACTGTTCAATTAGTTATCATATTATTTGTTATTAACCACAAGCTCTTGCAAAGATTTTTATCACTACAACAGTCGTAATGGGTCTATTGTACCCTGCAATCATCTTTTTAACGCAAACTTGCTCATTGAGTACCTAACTTCAAATGTTCATCGCGTCAATGCTTGACCTCACTGGACAGTCAGCACGCCGAGCTTGGGAGTGACTGACCAAAGAGCGAATGAGTCCTTTAGACCCAGGAGCGACAATTTTCGTGTGCATTTTTTTTACGAATGAGTCCATTGGACCCGTTAATGACTAATTAAGTAAGTATAATTTACATAATTTGAGGCCGTCACACATATATACAGGGTGGGAATGAGTATGAGTATACCGGCAGGCTTTACCAATGCATATTTGATGACAAAATAATTAAAAAATGTATGTGACATAATATATGTCATTTTCAAACAAACATTTTTTTTTTTGTGATATTTTGATATTTTTTTTGTACATGACCGGTAATAAATTATAGGGTAAGATTTTTTTTTTCAGGGTTTTTGAAACTTTTTTCTCATTTTCTCTAACTTTAATCAGGGTGTATGTCGAGATGAAAACTACTAGTGTAAGAATTTTAATTGTGCAGGCATTTTTCAGTGACTTGTGACGAAAATAGTTTTTTGAATAACATGTCATTATCTCTTAAACTAAGCCGAATCCAGAAAAGTTCATATGACATTATAGCCTCAAAATGTGTTCAGGAATACACCTTTCAAGTTTGTCGGGTTACTTAATAGCCACCCTATATGGGTATCTCAACCTAAAATCTGGCCATCAGTCGAAACTCGAAAAAATACTAAAACGAGGATCCCGGGAGGAAAAGGATAGCTGGGCTCATTAGGGATTATATTTCATAGATACTATTCTAGTATCCATGAATTAGTTAGTATCTAGTATCATCTCTCTCTCAATGATATAATCTTTTACCCGGTGACTTTGACATAGTTCTATGTTTTTTTTCCAAGATGTTACTTACCAAGTTACTTCCGGTATTTTATTTCGTAAATCACTTTCAGTATGTAATGTGTAAGTCTTACAATGTGTGTATGAAGTGCCATAATAACATTTAATATGTTCAACGTGTTTTAGTAATGTACCCATACAGTGTTTTACTTTGATACTTTTATTGAAATCGAGGAATGCGATGCAGATTTTTAGCCAAACCGTGAGCATTATTTGTCTCAAAACTCTAATGTTAAAAATAATTAACTTTCTAAGAAAAGTTAATTGAGAAGCAATGTACTTCAAAATGATGAAAGATCGCAGCCATTCGCAACGTTTTACAACTAAGCAGGTTAAATTGATCGTTCGGAGGAAGTAAACTTAACTTTACGGTTTATTAAAATATTACCTATGTCAAATGTTAATACTTGAAAACGATTGCTAGTCATGCGTATTATTACGTATTTTCGTAAAATCCAGGGCCATGGTAACACACTGTATAATGCATGAGAAACATTATGGATTATAATAATATCAACTATTTTCGGTTTCATGCTATATCATTTCCAGCCACTTTCATATCATTATATCTTCTTCAATTTGCGATTGATTCAATCAGCAGACATGATTCCCTGGAACGAGGCCATGTGACTGTCATTTAGCGGAGGCACTCTAATGCAATCTTAATAATGCTCTTACGCCGCGGGTGGCGCTGCGATCGGCTAATTAACAAATTAATTGGCCAAGCGACAGGAATTAGTCTATCGTAAGTCTACAGAGTCGAAACAGTAGTATAATCTAAAAACATCCAAACGCATTTTTACAAGAAGGACTTTTTTTTTCAAAGTTAAGTAAATGATGATGCTGAGCAAGATCCACCACAATCCCAAAATGTCCCAGTTTGTACCTATGGAAGTTTCTGTTTTGTTACAAGATTCGTATTGATTTTTGTTAAATAAAAAAAGAAATGTTTCATACAAATATTTTGGGACATTTTCGAAAATGTGATGGATCTTGCTTAGTATCATTAACTCTACCAGCCTACCATTTTTTATCAATGTCGAAGACGCGATCCAAATGTACCAAACTTTTTGATAAATGCACACTTTTTCTATTCGGAAGCTCTTAATTTGATCATCGTAGGTAAAAAAGGATTTCTTCCGTGCTTAATTATCGTTCTTTAATTATTTCAGCATTTTACCAACCGATGAATAAATGGAGGTGGTTCACAGTCGATACATACATGTTATTATTTCAATTTAACTAAGACGAATAATTGTTCAACATGTCAATTAATATGTTGCTTACCTCATTTTATTTTTTGTTTAGAATCGCTTTTTTTCTTAATGTTGTTCATGTTATGTTACTGGTTAGCACCCGGGTTATTTTAACCTATTTTATTTAACCTCGCTGAATCCCAAATTGCGGTCGCTCTGTCTATTTTTTTTATGTGACGAAGGTAGACAAGACAACTGAGCTCTTAGCCCACCTGATGCAAAGCGGGAACTGAGGCCCATGGACATAGTGACCAAAAAATCGCCTATGCGCTGCATACCCTGAGGACTTGGATGGATTGCCTCAATGCCAGTAATTACACCTATCTTATCCCCAAACCGAAACATAGTAGGTACGTACTATTCAACGGCAGGCTAACGGGGAAGATGGTGGTAGCTATCCGGGTGAACCCTGCCCGAGGTCCTACCACCAGCAAAAAAATTATAACAGAAAGTGAGGTAAATGTAAATGTAACATGGTATATTTATTTTGTACTTAAAGAGTCGATGGCCGCCATCTTGAATATCACACTTCCTGTTAAGATTTCGTCTAAGCAACCGGCAAAATTGATTCAGCGGGGTCAAATTTGGTTAAAAACACGATTATCAATGTATAAACATGACTTGCCAGTCTCCAATGTTTTTTCGAGTGTGACCTACCTTTGAAGAGTACTGTGCCTGAAATATGTACTCGTTCGCAAATGAGATCCATTTCACAGAGTGTCGAGCGCTCAGATAATGCGCTATTGGCCAGTAATTCGATAAGGTCTGAGAGTTCCAACACTAAGCTGAAGCTATTATACTAACTACTTACGTAGTGACATTGTAAAGACTAGTAAGGTGGAAGCACTAGTACCCGACGCTGTACCAATATTCGTCATTGGGTTGTTCTCATAAAAGTGGCATCGGCAGGGTAAAGTAAATGAAAAAAATTAAAGTGGTTTTTTTCAAGCTTTTTTGATTTGAATATGTTTTTGAGTTCATCAACGATACCAAATTTGCGAAAGGGAACGAACTAGTCCGAAAAACATAGAAGTTATGGCGAGTTGAAATTTTAGACATACAGGAGAAAGTGACAAGACAGATTAGTAGGGAAAATATGGCAGGTTAAAGAGAGTTTAAATGAAAAAAAACAAGTTTACCACTAATAATTCAACTCTTTTATTAAACCTAAACTTAAAATATATCGACCGTTATGATCTTACGCCTTAATATTTATATATTTGTACCAATTGTACCTATAGTATCCGGAAAATTATATGTGAACACAAGGTTGAAGGTTTTAAGTTAATTGTGTTCTAAAAGTGCGTGATTATGAAATAATGCAGGTTTTTAGGATTGTTTACATTATTGATGGACGCCACCCTTCCCGAACGTGCTTGCAGCATTGCCGCGCTCGACGGCAAGCGAAATTGTTTGGACAAGGTGAGAACTGGAACGGGGAACAGATTCGTAAGCTGGTTCTAAGTTGCAAGTTGGTTTCAGATGTTTGATCTTGGCAGCGTTCTCAGAGGCCACGCCTGCATCCTTTGCAATGTCTGCGACAGATGCGAAGGCCCAAATATACTGCCCAATTGCCCATACTTAGTATTCCACAGCAGGCAGCGGCCCCATGCCCAGGGAACCAGCGTTAAGCCGTCCGGTCTCTTACCATCTGTACGGTTCAAGTCCTGAGGCTCTGCTATGCAGGGAACATTCGGCGAGAGCTGAGACCAAGGCCTTAATCACATGGTGTCTCGAACGCCCCGCAGAACGGGAACAACTCAGTCCGTAGTGCCCATTCACCTCCATATGCACAGATGCGGTTCACACACCTTAGATCCCACCCATTCTAAATGTATCGTTATTGAGTACCTTTCCTAGTTGTGGCGACAGTAGTGCATGGAACCAGGCCCAGAACTGGGGCTGCCTCATCGCTTTAAACCGTGCGATATCCTCCACAACACCAGTTAGCACCTTCCAGAATGCTGCTAAATGAGAGCAAAACATCAGCCGATAGCTTTTGAGCATTGGGATTGTTCGGATACGCTTCCCCCAAAGAGCGAACCGATCACACGTCCAGAACCTTCCGCACGAAAGGTAGGCTTATACACAAGATTTTAGCAAAAATACCTGCCGACGCATGAAAAGAGGTAAGAAACACTACGACCCTAGCGTCCCTTACAGCATACAGCGAATCTCAAGACCTCCGAAACGAATAGGGAATGTCGTTTTGCACTACTGCGTTTCGTCAAGAACGTTGAGACAGTTCCTAACCTTTGCTTAAGCAAATTGTCATATTTAACTGCCTCCTGTTGAAGCATCCAAGTTGAGACTGTGCTTAAAGTATAAGTTAAGCTCGGCGTTGTACTGGTAAGGCAGTTGCTTAGAAGCACCAACGGCTCATAGCTGCTCTAAGCACTCAGAAGCAGCCCTCAAAGCCACCGTCTTAGCCTAAAGCTCCGAGCTCACTCCATCAGACTACTCTGATGCCTGACAAGACAGATTCGAAGTCTGACAGGGCTACAGGCAAAAAAATCGCACTTCGAAGAATTTACGTCTAAGCCTATTGACCACAAGATTGGCGAAAGTCAGCGGATGTTATTGAGCACGATATTGAAATCACCTCCAAATATATATTAAATATCAGACGTTTAAAGGTGACTCCAATGTTGTGATCAGGCCCTGGATCGCCAAGCAACACACGGGGGATCTCAAAGGATCGCCTTACTGAGCCCGACCTTCGAGGAAATTGCATCCTCATCATAGAACAGAATACTTAGAGATGCATATCACTAAAAGATAAAGAGAAACTAAATGAAAGTTGGCAATGTTAGTATGCCAAGTGAATCATCTGCGAAACGTGGGTTGGCAAGTGATATTCGGTTAAAATGAAATTCTGTAGAAAGACATGATACCCTCAACTCAAACATACATAGGCAATTACCTGCATATAGCGCAAGTTCGTAAAAGCTTGGTATAAATAGCTTTTTTCACTTTATTCTGTCGACGGTCACTTTACCCTGCAGAGTGATGGCAGGATAAAGTTACACAGGGTGCAGTGAAAAATCGACTAACTAAATATTATCTCCTTAACTGTTAATAATACAAGTATCATAATTTTAGTATATATAGTTATACCCTAATGGAATATTAAAATAGTATAAGTAAGAAACCAACCGTATTAATATTTTAAAATAAGCATGCCAGGATAAAGTGCACATACCTGTTAAAAACTCCGAACGTCACACTTCGAAAACTTGTCGACACAAGACAGGTGCACTTCGTGCAGAAACCTCTCCACCAGCGGTTAGAACCATACTGAAGACGTGTTTTGCTTCTATTAGGTTCTCAATAAGACTTTCTATGTATGTGTGAGGTGCAATACCGCGAACGCACAGGATATAGAGAAAATATGGCTGGACAAACTTCGAACGTGAATATTTATGTTAAAAGTAATCTAAACATCGTGTGCAGCGTCATATTTAATAATGTAATAGTATAGTTTATATAAAAAACCAAGTTTCATTATCATACAACTGTACTTAAATAATCTAAAGAGCTAAAACTGGAGCAGTGTCGTGTTTGGACAAGGCAGGGTACAGTAGAAAAGGGTATTCTTAATTTTTTTTTCTAAAAAAGTATTATATGTATGTAGGGAGGCGTTTTATCCCCACTACTATGGACCCTCGCAGTGGATCAACTCCTTGCATTACTGCGGGACAAAGATTATGACACACAGGGATATGCCGACGACCTGGTTATCATAATCAAAGGACCCAGCCTCCATACAATCTCAGATTTTATGCAAGGAGCTCTTAATACAATATCTAAATGGTGTAAAGAAAATGAATTGTCCATTAATCCGAGTAAAACGGTGTTAGTACCTTTCACAAAAAAGAGAAAACTGGAAAAACTCGGAAAACTAGAACTTAATGGACAAACAATTCCCTATTCAAGTGAGGTGAAATACCTAGGGGCCACATTTGACCAAAAGTTGACATGGAATCCTCACATGAAAAATATTTTACAAAAAGCAAAAATGGCCCTATGGTCTTGTTGTCGCATGGCTGGAGCAAGGTGGGGATTAAAACCCAAAATTGCTCTATGGCTCTATACAGCGGTAGTGCGACCCATCATCACCTACGCCTCCGCGGTATGGTGCCCCAAAGCTAGCCAAAAGACAACAATAAATTCCCTTAATAGCCTTCAACGCACGGCCTGCCTAACGGCAACAGGGGCCTTCTCCTCTACACCAGGGGCGGCCCTAGACGCACTGCTTAATATAACACCACTCCACTTGCAAGTGCAGAAGGAGGCAAAGCAATGCGTCTACAGAATAAGCACGCTGAACAGGCCTACATGGCGCTCTCAAGCCCTTGTCTCACTTAAGGCCCAGGTATTTGGAAACAGTACCCTCAGCATGCCATCAGATGATATTCATACAGAATGTCAATTCACCAAACTGTACAAGGTGGAAATTCCCTCGAGACACAAATGGGCGAACGACCAAATGTCTGTCGAAAAGGGAAGCCACATTTGGTACACGGATGGATCCAAAAAAGGCGAAAAAGTAGGATGTGGCATATATGGGGAGAGGCCTAAGCTCAGAGCGAGCGTCAGCATGGGTGAAGTGGCCTCAATCTTCCAGGCAGAAGTCTTCGCCATCAACAGATGTGCTGAGATTAACCTGGACAGAAACCTCAGAAATCAAAACATCTACATCAATTCGGACAGTCAAGCTGCCCTGTTAGCACTAGAGTCCCTTGAAACCAACTCTAGACTTGTCCTGGATTGCAAGATAAAGCTAAACGCCCTGGCTAACTCCAACAAAGTCACACTTAGATGGGTACCAGGACACTCCAACATTGCTGGAAATGAAGCAGCGGATGAACTTGCCAGGAAAGGTGCGGACACTTCCCTGATCGGACCAGAACCGTTCTGTGGAATCACCAAACAACAGGCTTATTCGCTGATTAACAATCTGGAAAAAATGAGAGCCATCAGAGAGTGGAAGACCGTCAAAGGAAACACACATTCTAAAGCTCTCATACAAGGGTTCAACAACAAAAATATTACAGAGCTACTTGGGCTCAAAAGATACAAAACTTGTGCGGTGGTCAGAATTTTGACCGGCCACTGCAAACTGAACAAACACATGTTTCTAATGGGTAAGAAACAAGAAGCACTATGCAGGTTCTGCCAGGAAGAGGAGGAAACTGCGATGCATATCCTCTGCTCCTGCGGACCATTAATGCATAAAAGAAGTATCCACCTAGGTAGGCACATACTGCAACCATATGAGGTACACAGCATTACAGCACAAAGAATCTGGAAATTTCTGGACTCAACGGGTATAAGTAACAACCTTTAAAATACAAGGGGCCGCCACAATAGATCAACGATTGGTCGAAGCGGCACTGATTGGCCCAACACACCACAATAATAATAATAATTATTATTATATGTATAGATAAATAATGTTTTGGCCTCGATGTGTAACATTAGTGTCTATCTGTAAAAAAAAAATTATATGTGCAACATACATATTTCATATACTTTCTATTCAAAAACGTAACGGCAGGGTACGATGCCACTATTTTGAGAATTACCGCATTATAGCTTGAGTTGCCATCGATAAGATAAAATCAACTATTAGGGCATTTAAACGATGATTAATGTATGTACCTTTAATGCTTCATGTCCCAACTTTTAAATATTTAGCTTATATATAAATTATTTTCATAATTTTCAGACAGGCTGACGTTTATTAGGACTGAGTGTTAATATTTCTATAAAATATTGTTTAATTAGCATATGTATAACCAAACCTGATAGATAGTTCTTCCTCCTAGCGTTTTCCCAGCTTATGCCACGGCTCAGAAAGAGCCTGGTAAGCTGATAACCAAACATAGGTAGTATTCTACATATATAATGTTTATTTTCTGACTTTTATTGAGATCGAATGTTTTCCTATACATTTTACATACTCGTAGACACTGCAGCAAGGTCATAATGTTTTTAATTACTTAAAAATCATAACATATACGTATAAACGTCTGGTTAGTTTAAAAGCCAAACGCTGAAATCAAGCATCTCCAGAGACAATTTGAATTTCAAGTATCTCATTTAGAGCCCCGATGCATATGTTCTCGTCCAGTTAGACAGTTTTTCCAGATTATCCCGTTCATCCGGGGGAAAAGGTCTAGAGACAAAACCTTCACTATTCAATAGTAGTACTAAAGTAGTTTCTTTGAGTATAAAATATTTGGATTTAATAAATCAGAATTAAAAAAAAAAACTATTTTACGAGTGGTATTTTTTTTATTTTTTCCACAATTTTTAATTTTGTAAATAATCAATGACTGTAAAGAACGCCATTAATATTAAAGACGACATGGTACACCTGATGCACTGCGAATTTTGCGTCAAGCTTATAAGCGCGGAATTACGATGGTGAACGAAAATATAATTTAGACACTGGTTTGTTAAAATCGATTTATTAAACAACAAAAGCGTACTTCAGATTGTTGTGTCTCTTGAGATGTAGTACATTAACCATGACTAACGTTCATACAATTTATCATTAGCATAATGTGATCATTTTTAAAATATTCAAAAATTTGTAAAAATTGTTTCGAACTAGACGAACTCCACTGCATCGGGGCTCGTACTGCTTTCCAGCTTGGATCTGGACCAAATGCTGGGTTTTAGCGTAGATGTTGAGGGGAATTCGACAAAGCTGAAAACATTTCTTATCTATAACTTCAAAAATAAGAGGTTTAGAAGAAAACTATTGACGCAGAAAAATGCGTTTTGGTTCCTTTTGCAAAATATGCAAAAAAAAAACAAAAACTGAAAAAAATGCACATACTTGACTTCAACTTTGGGCAGCCGAGTTGTGTCATAGACGTATTAGTGTTAATCGCACAAAATCATAGACTTGGGTAGGTAATCTTTTAACTCTTGGTTCCTTATTTATATACGTTTTGTATTCTAAAATAATTAACCGACTTCAAAAAGGAGGAGGTTTACAATTCGTCGAAATCTTTTTTTTTTTTTTTATACCACGTCGGTGGCAAACAAGCATACGGCCCGCCTGATGGAAAGCAGTCACCGTAGCCTATGGGCGCCTGCAACCTCAGGGTGTCACATGCGCGTTGCCGACCCAATAAAAATAACGTTGGCACAACAAAGTGGCTCCACTCCACCTGATCGTAAGTGAAAAGTAGAACCCAAATCGCGGCGGCAACGAACAGGAGACAATCAGTAACCTGTTAGTTGCCACCGCCTTGCTGGCCCGCTAGATGCTGGTAAATACACCGGCTGACCCCGAAACACGGCAAACACGAAGGTAAGTCATTTCACGGGCGTTTACACCGAATGTACGGTGGTAGCCAACCAGGCGGGTACTAGTAAAAATACCCTACCACCGGCTGAGAAGCTGGTTACTCAGTATTTCCCTTAGTCGACTCCTACGACACCCACGGGAAGAGAGGGGCGGTGATTTTTGTATTCTTACTCCGTCACCGCACGGAGAAAATTTTTTTATGTATGTTCCCCGATTACTCGAAGACGCGTGGACCGATTTGAAATATTCTTTTTTTGTTTGAAAGGGTATACCTTCTAGTTGGTCCCATTGTCACCGAATCCAGGTCTGATGATGGGATCCTGGAGAAATCGAGGGAACTCTTCAAATGTTGTAGGCATACATGACATTTTTCATTTATTTTCGAAGACTAATCAAGTATTTGCATCTAGTCATCTAGGATAATTCTTTAAATATAACATATTTCATATATTTTGGAGGCTATTCGAGTATTTGCCTTTAGGTGGTCATAGTCTCATGTTGGTGAGCTGATGATGAAAGGAATAACTCCTTAACGATTAGGGGTTGGAGGATCATGAGGATCACATTTGTTATACACAAAGAATGATTCTTTGTATATAACAAATATCATACATTTTCGAGATCTATTCAAGTGTTTGCTTAGTAGTTATGACATGTCGGTTAGCGGTTAGTGATTCTTTAAATAATATTGGCATGCTAAGTCTGTTACCTTTGAAATTGTTTTTGTATTCATATAAGTTCGCCAGTTCAGGTTTTATGGCCTACTACAGTGCAGTACATTCTAATTATAAGTATTTAGAGCATACTGAATAACGATTTTATATTTACACTACTAAAAAGCAAAAAATAAAATATTTTAAAAATAAAAATAAAACCGCCTTCAAAAATTCGCCCGAACTAAAAAGTTAAAAATAATTTTGGTTCCTACTTCTTAGGATTTCCTACCCAAACCTTTAAACCTTTTACCCTATTCATTGAAATAAAACATTATGGCTAGGTACCCTACAGATTTCTTAGAAGTCGGTGCCAAGCCAAATATGTTCACTTCGCGAGTACTTATACTGGGTGACATCGGAGTCGTGATCCAAACTGTGAGAAACGTGTTAAGATGGTCATTCTCAACAAAGTTTCCCATGGAACAAATATGAATATCGCGAAAAAAAAAACTGTTTCCATACCGAACGGTGCGGAAGTGTTCATAACTTCCAGTCTCGTTTCATAATTATGTAAACACATTTGGAAAGGATTAGTATGGAGAAATGTATACATATTAATGAACACAAACTTTACTAGTCGTAAAAAAAGTAAGTTTGTTCATATAGGTCCCATAGAGAACATTGTTTAGGAAGACTATCTTAACACGTTTCTCACAGTTTGGATCACGACCCCGATGTCACCCTGTATGTATTTGATAGAGCTTTGTAACTTACTGCCACTCCGGTTATACTTTCATGAAAATGACTGAGGCAGACCATTCTGTTGATAAAAGCGTAATCGGAGTGACAGTAAGTTACAAAGCTCTATCTAATAATATATTATATACCTATGAACGTATTCGGCTTGGCACCGACTTCTAAGAAATCTGTAGGGTACCTAGCCATAATGTTTTATTACAATGAATAGGGTAAAAGGTTTAAAGGTTTGGGTAGGAAATCCTAAGAAGTAGGAACCAAAATTATTTTTAACTTTTTAGTTCGGGCGAATTTTTGAAGGCGGTTTTATTTTTATTTTTAAAATATTTTATATTAATTCGATTTCATCTTGATAGAACAACACAAAGCCCGATTGTCTTTAAATTCTGTGAAATCTATTGATAGTGTAGGTTAATAGCTTCAACGCAGAAAACATATTGTTCCGTTTGTCCACAGCATAGCTCAGTGACAGTTAGTACCAACCATTTACAATTTGGTACTGGAAAACATATTAATCAAGCTGACAAAGTGGTAGAATAAAATATATAAAAAAAAATGGTTCCATTAGGTTATGTAGTATGGCATTATTATTTTTATTTTGATATAATCCTACAGTGTAGGGGTATCGTCGAATATATCATACAGCCGCTTCAGAAGAAAATCATCTTGTCCTAGAACCAATGAGTCTAATGACTGTATCAGATATTTTCCCATGGAATTTCAGTTCTAATTTCTGTTAACACGTCGCTATTTTATGTGGCGAAAAAGTGAAACAGTATTCACAGTAATTTGAATTTGACTTAAAATATTGGGAATGACCGAAATAAAGGTAAACAAAGTACACATTAGAAGTGTTCAGTATTATTTAAAAAAAAAATATTCACATCAAAGTATGATTCTATTTTACGAGTAGGTATGAAATACTGACTTTCCTTGAAATTATCCATATAAAACGCTAATTTCATATATAAGAACTAAACATCAAATATTTGTATACTTTTCACTAATTTAGCAATATTTCACGGGCCTTATAAAATATTTTCTTCTGCAGAGCGGAAATATTAATCCCAAAGACATAAATATTCACGAGGAGTTCGCCGGTAAGTTAAAAATTCGTATTTCCGCTGTCATTAGGTGAATTTATTATTAAGATATGCAGGATCAAGGAAATTTATTATACATTTTTCTCCACATTTAATTTCACTGAAATATAGCATATCGGCATGAAAATCTGTCCCTTATAATTATACAGGTTTGAACGAAACGACGATCCTTCTCACTACCGACCGAGTCTACCAATCATTAGGTACGAACTTTCAGTATAATACCAACATCGGAATATCTTTAAAAAAAATGTAACCCCTCATACGAACTGATTGATTAATTAGAGTTCAATAGTATTGAAAATTTAATTTTCCATGTTCGTCTTCGATGTTGGTTTTATACTGAATGTTGAATAGTTGGTAGACTGGGTCGGTAGCGGGAAGGATCGTTTTTCCGTTCCAGCCTTTATACAATTCTGTAACATTTTAATGTTTATTTCAGCAGTGGACGTCTTTCAGCTGATATGATGATGATGATAAGATATAAAAACAAAACAGGACTTAATCGCTCGACAAACATACATACATTATGTCAATATAATACGGACGACAACATTAACGAGGCATTAGATTCATATTAGTGTTATCATGATTTTTTTTATGTGATGGAGGTAGACAACTGAGCTCTCAGCCCACCTGATGGAAAGCAGGAACTAAGGCCCGTGAACATAGCGATCAAAAAATCGCCTATGCGCTGCCTACCCTGAGGACTTAGATGGATTGCCTCTATCTATGCCAGTAATTACACCGGCTATCTTACCCCCAAACCGAAACACAGCATTGCAAACACTGCTATTTAACGGGTAAGACGGTGGTAGCTATCCCGACAGGATCCTGCACGAAGTCCTGCCAACAGCGTAAGTTTTTTTAAAAGTTACACTTTATTATGATTATGGTTACGCACTTTTTTTTAAGACTTTCAAAGCAGTAATATGTGTAGGTTAAAAATTCACATTGTTATGGCAGGTATGTCATAAGAGTTTAACACGAGTGTGTTGCATTACATTGCGGACCGAAATATTTTGTATGGATAATTTACAGATTCAAGGCGACTTGTATAGTCAACGTCAATTTTACATGTTACTCTTTTGTAAAAATGTACAGGTGCTACAAAATTGACCGTAAGGTTTATCGTACAACAGACTATGTAAAAAAAGTATTTATTTCACGTCGACTGTACCAAAGCCACGCCGCTTCATTTCTCGGTCTGCTGAGTGCGTACAACATGTGGTGAACAATTCAGTTCTTTTAATATTCATATTTTTACTATCCACGTCAGTAAGCCACAAACTAAATGGAGGGCAAGCTAAACTAACAATTATAATTATTGTAGAGCGCCCGTTGAAAAAAAAAACAACAAACTGTTTCGTTCAAAATATGTAGTTCTCCAATTAACATAACTTGTCACTGAAAATGCCCCTAATCGCTTTCATACATTTTCATATACGAAATAAATATTATTTAAATTAAAATGATATTTTTATTACATTGATGAACTGTCAGTATAATTGTAAAGAGTACCTAAGTATTATAATACTTATAATATCAGAATATCGTTGCCATTAGTCTCACGATAAAGGTGCCTGCCGTACAAAATTGAGCAAATGGCGGAATCTATAACATTCATTGCAGTGAATTTTTCGTTGACGAAATAAGATAAGTCTAACGAAATCTATTGACAATATAACAATACACGTACGATTAAAATTGTAAACATGTACCTATATCAAATTAACTGAACCTACCCCCTCCCCTGATCCCTGTGCAAATACACGTTATTGTGAATTAAACATTAGATTTCGAATGTATCCAATGTACCGTATTTACATAATATTTATTCGCATAATGAAAGAAATACCTAAATAGAGCAATTTTTTTAAATTCTTATTTATGTCTGTGATTTCGGTTTAGACTAGAGTTCAATGAGCGAAAAAGAAATGAAACACAAGTACCTACCTCCAATCATGTTTACTAGATAAGCCTGTTATACATGATAGATACCAGTTTTTAGGGTTCTCAAAATAGCATCGGACAAAAAGTTACTAGACTAAAACTTCTAATGTCATTAGATCATCTTCGTAATGTATTTCTATAGGTCTGCTTGTATATCGCATCCTATGATTTGGTCATACACTCTAAAAATATGTAGTCGGATTAAATGAAATATGATTTACGCATTTTTACAGCCAACCGTACTGACATGCTCATTGTCAAGCGTGATGGTAATTCGAGATAAGTCAGCCAGATAAGGTCGGTAGTGTCTTCGTAACTTATTTCCAAGGCGTATCGCCTCTCGCTCGTAATAATATCCAACTAGTGCCGGCGAGATGCATGGACAACACCCGCTAAAGTTTACGGCCACGGTAAACTCATATTAATCATTCAGTAGTACTAACACTAACTTGAAAACGGTACATTGCAGGAATCTGTCTCTTTCACTCCGACGGAAACATCATTAGATTCATTAGTATGACAAATTATCACCAGTGATTGGCAAGACTCGTGCCACACGGCGGTAATTCGTGTAAAAAATATACGGACATGACTGTATTGCAATAGTGTTAAATATTTTTTTATTTAACACTATTGTAATACAGTCATTCGACTTTCACACACACTCGAACACATTTTTTGATACAAAAACATGACATAATAAATACATTTTATTTTAAAGTAGGATCCACACAGTGTGGCACGGTGGTGCCGATCACTGCATATCACAGATAATCTAAAATGTCGATTATCTCTGATATTGTCATTCATGATATGCCGTAGGGCTACGGGTCCGTCCTGAACGAGTCCGAATCGTTCTTTACCGTTTCGCCCGTTATTTTTATGCCGCGAACTATTCCGCGTCAGTCTGTGTAACAACATATTGGCGAAAACAATGACGCTAGTATTAAAAAACGAGCTATTAAAATTTAATAATGACACGCTTGACGAGGTTAGAAAAGAATACAATTTAGACAAACCTGGGAAAATTGACGACGATATAAATGTTTTACATGAATGGATTCAAAAACAAGACCATTTTAAAAAGAAGGATTTTGGTGAGTGTGATATCATTTATTTCAACTAACGCTATATTTGTGGATGTATATAATATAATCCATTGTTTAGTACTCTATGGTTAAAAATGAGATACATTCATGCATAAATTAAACGTGTATGTGTCAGTGCGAGTGACCTCGCTAAACCGACTACCAATATACCCATAACATAGTGTTTTATAGGTACCTATTGTACGTAATATGTGTTGCTGCTTACGTGCGCGGGTATTGATTGCATGTATACATTATGCTGTATTACATATTATGTATGTTACTTCTCGATTTATTAAAACATAACATACAATAACAACTAACAATAACATTTATATTTAAAATAGATTATCACGATTCAAAACCAACTTAAAGAAACAATTTTCAACATTCATTTAAAAAGGCTTAATGTTTAACGTCGACTCTATAACTGAAATCAATCCCATCGTGCTATAACAACTCAGACCATAAGTTATTTTTAAATTATTTGTAGTTTTAAATAAATTTCATGACTGATCGTTAAACTCGACATTTAGTTAGAGCTAAGTTATTTTATCGTTAAGGTCAACAACCTAGGCATGGATCATAACAACATTCATAATTCATAATATTGAACTTTGCTGTAACAATACTGTTTTTTTTGGGTAGGTACACTAGGTACGGCTAAAAAAATACTGAAGCGATTTGCGGACATATAATTTGTATTTAGGTTTATTTGATTATATTATTATAAAGGTTTGGTATCTTATTTGCAAATTTTCTATCATAGCAACATACGTATGGTTTTGTACATGTCAACGATATCAGCTTATCTATGTTTATAAGTAGGTAATGATAACAATATAACAACTAATTATGAATTAAGATTATTAGGTATGATTTTTTCTAAAGTTCGTAGTTGAAATTGGTAAAACATGCATGCGTTCTTATTGTGATTTATTTCAGTGAGGGTAATTCCTAGTTTTTAAGGTAAATTTTATGCACTAAATAAAATGGTTATGTTAAGTAATCAAACACCCATTTGTTGTTTTATATAATGACGTTATAATCTTATTTAGAAGGAGGTAAATCTATCAAATATTCGAAATGTCGGTATCTAGATTAATTAGTAGGTACTATGAAAAATAATCCGTTAAAATAGTTATATTACTGTAAATTTAGTTTAGAAACCGCAAGTTTTGAGTTTTTGGCCCTGTTATCCTAACCGCACAGGTTGTGATGCCAACCTTGTGATCGCAACTGATTAAATATATCAGATCTGGAAATAACTTACGTTCTCTTCTGAGCCGTATGCCTCGAACATAATTACCTATTATAAGTTCTGAAATATGCCTGCATTATAGGATATGACGAAGTCACTCATAAGTACCTCCTGATGTCTCATGGGTAATATACAGTTAGATCCCGGTCTGTTTATAGGGTAGCGTGGGGATATCGAACCAACATGTAGCCATACCTGAGAGTCCTACGGGTCTCTATGAGGTTTTATTCCGACCAACAAAGACACGTTGGACACGGAGAACCGGCGGAGTTGGTCAAAACTCTCAGGAGCACTCGGGTCCGTGAAGTCGTTACTCCTCAACAGCTACAGTTATTGATTATTAATTTATTATTGTTTTTGACATTTATGTTTATTTTACCGTTTCTAATTACATATGCAAACATGTTTATATAAATGAAGCGATTTTTTTGTTTTAGATAGAGAATATCTTGAACGCTTTTTAATTTCCGCTAAGGGATCCGTAGAAAAAGCGGAAACAAGAATTGAAAAACTTTGTACCATGCGCACTATTGCTCCGAATTTATTTGAGAAATGTGTTGCGAAAGATTTATCACAAATACGAAGCTTTTTGTAAGTAATTTTCGTATTTACATAAAAATAATTAAGTAAGATAGATACATCCGCAGCTGATTTTCTACCATAAGAAAACGATTGTGAAATAGGAATATGAAGAATGAATTCAACTATTTATGTATGTATGTATAATGGGTTTTCGTTTAGAATTATAACTCAATTCTGGATTTAAATTGAAAATGTCTAAATGTGAATAAAGAGTCATGTCTTCCTTGTCATCAAAGGAAATATATATTTTTTCCAATTGTTTTATTATTTTGCAGCTTACAAGTTATGATGCCGGAATTAACACATGACAACTATAGAATACTTTGCTCAAAAATGCTTCCATCTAAGATGACATCTTCAATGTTTTTAGAGGCATACCAGCATTGTGTTATGGTGAGAAATTTTACCTAAGTATATTAGACACTTGCGGATGTTTAAAAAGCTTGCTTTAACATAAACTTGTCGTAAGATAACGGATTCAGGCAACAATGTCGGTATGGAATAATGAAGGGGTATAAAAATGACAAGAAGTACTTTATAAAAATGACGACATGGAAAAATTACTATGTTTTATAAGGTCGGGGAATAAAAATAACGTAATAATAGGTAGCAGAAGAGGTAGCAGTTCCATAAATCCATTTCGTCACTGTCTTCAATCGTTCACAATGTCAAGTCGGATCTGTTACGTGATTGCCAACTTTTTAATTTTGCCTACATTTGGAAGATTTAGTAGGGTTAGTTGTGGAACATTGACACAAACGGACACAATGAAACTTTGCGATATCCCGGAAATCTGACCTTAACGGCTAGCCCCGTCTATCAAACAAGGACGAGCTTAGGGACCCTCCACAACTCCCCAGGGTGCGAGCGACGATCGCAGAAGGAGCACGTCGCTACATGCTTCAAAGCGAATTGAACCAGGAAAAGTAACAATTTTTATTTATATTTCGTAATTTTTTGCAAGAATACAGAGAACAGTTTGGAAGTATTTATATTTTTGTCGTATTGTATATATATTCAAGTTTATCTTAGGCTAAATACTTTTAAAATTAGTTCAAGTTTTGGCCTCGTTTTTTTATTTAGTTTCAAATAATACCCTGGTGTCTCACAATGAAACATTTTTATGTAATGTACAATGAAACAGGTCCATGTTTCGTTGTGTACTGTATAGTTTTATTGTACACCGAATGTGAAATTGCAAAAGGTTACTATTCTATGAGACTATTCATTTACACATGTTTCATGTTTAGCACCTCATTATGAACCTATTAAGGCCCACTTGTATAACCTAAGGTTAAACACTGACCAGTAGCTAGAGTAACAAATTTTAAATGTACAATAAAATGATCACTTAGGCTCATGCTAGTGAATATCTGGTTATGTGGCTAAACCCTGGTGGTACAAGAGAGTCTAAGCAGTACATTTTTAATATTTTATATTGACTAGTATAATTATATTGTATGTTATAAAATTATATATTAAATATTTCGTAAAATTATATGCGTAGTAATAGTGGTAATAAAACATATTTTTTATCTTTTAAAACATTCTGTTCCTACATATTGTATTGATATGTGATTGTTTTCATTAAAACATAACATTTTTCGGTTGCAAGAATCGGTATTTTTACTAAGAAAAACCACAATATATAATAACTTATTTGGCTACTGTTTATGTAACTCTGTTTCAATGTTAGTTACTCGTGATATTTTTTGTTTACAATGAAACAGCTCACGGTGTTTCACTGAACACTATTTATTAGTACACATTGAAACAATACACTTTTTTCAAAAACATTTTAAGAATATATACGCAATTTTCAGAACTAGAGCCACTTTTTTACACGCCATAAAGAATGATGACTATTAGTCTATTTTATGGCAAAATATACGATTTTTTACTTTCAAATTGGCTGAGATAGGACAGTTTAAAAAGTTGAATGTTTCATTGATGCCAATAGTTTAAGTAATATGTTTAACAATAAAACATACGTACACAATAAAACAACATTATATATATGTTGTCATAAAGTTATGATATCTATCGTGGAGATGCCCAGGACCCTCCCGGGTTCGACTGGGTAGCAGTCATACTACGAGGACACATAAAACATAACTTTTTTTCCAATATGTCGTAGTTATCGACGACATTGTTAAGTTGCAATGAAACTTGGGTTGTATACAATGAAACAGTTTTTCGGTTTCATATATCTTTCAGTGGTTTTATTAATCATTTAACAAATTGGAATCCTACTAAACTAAACCTACTCCAGCCTACCGTTATTATTAACTTTCCTTTATTTTGTATTCATTGCAAGTGTTCTTATATATATGTTACATATAACACAGTTCCAATTTTGGTTAAGTCTGTTTCATAGGACATTGGATTTATTACATCTGTTTCAATGTAAAAATTCAGGTGTTTCATTGAATACATGCACGAGGACACAATGAAATAAATCTCATTTTTTGTTTAAAGTTGCATAAAACATATACTATTGAAAATAAGTAGAAAACAAGAATGCGATTCGATAGTTGGCTATCGAATCGCATTTATCTTCGAACACACTATCTCACTCGTAACTTCAAAAAGACCAGAGATACAATGGTTTGAAATTTAGTTGTTTCATTGTTCCACAACTTACCCGACTACAACTACTACAACTTACTTACGTAACTATGTTCATTTTGACTACTTAACTTTCAACTCCTCTATACTAATCGTTACATTTCGCCATCTTTACCTTTTGCCGAAATTATTTCAGTTCGACTTTTTTATATCTTGACATTATTCAGTACCTATTCAGACATTTTTTCATACCGACACATCGGCAAAATATGGTACCTGGAAAGTACTGTTTCGGTTAAATTTCGCAATTTCGAGAATGGTCCCATATTTACGTTGCTCAGTATTACTTATATTATATTACAGGTACCTAAATAAAGTATGTGCGAGGTTATTAGTGATTCATGAAACACTGTGTATAATACTTTTTATTGACACACTACATGAAAAACAGAAACTAAAATTGTAACACAACTTTTAATTTCTGACAAAATGTTTATGACATACGGACAGGCCGTGTGGTGACGGCAGTAAGAATACATTTGTCACCACCCCAACTCTTCCCGTGGGTGTCGTAGGAGTCGACTAAGGGACTGAAGTGTTACTGATCATACACTTGACCCGGGTATGTCTGAAAACTACGACCAAGACCACCGGGGGATGGGCAGCAGCATCCCTAAAGTGCGGTGGAGACACTGCGATCGCCAACCCGCATGCCAAGCGTGGCGATTATGGCAATTACCCCCCATGATGATACAAACACGGCCGCGGCCCCGAGGTTCCGGCGACCCCCGGTGCCCTGGTTATGGTAGCGGCCAGGGTGCTAGCGGGGTCAGGGGTGCTAAGAATCTCCGGCAAAGATCCGGCTACCACCACCGACGACCTCTGGCCCTGGCAACGTACAACACACGTACACTGCGGACCGACGAAAAGTTAGTGGAACTGGAGGAAGGATTGAGCAAGTTGCGTTGGGACATTGTGGGATTGTCAGAAGTCCGAAGAGAGGGCGAGGATACGATAATCCTAAAGTCCGGCAACTTGCTCTATTTCCGGGAGGGCGACCAACAGTCCCAGGGAGGTGTCGGGTTCATCGTCCACAAGTCCCTCGTAAACAACGTGGTGAAGATCGAGAGTGTGTCGGCTAGGGTGGCGTACCTTATACTCAGAGTATCTGAGAGATACTCGCTGAAGGTCATACAGGTGTACGCGCCGACTTCGACACACTCCGACGACGAGGTGGAGGCTATGTATGATGATATCTCAAAAGCCATGCATAGCTCCAGAACCTACTTCACCGTTGTTATGGGGGACTTCAACGCGAAACTGGGCAAGAGAGATGGTGACGAGCTGAGGGTGGGGCAATTTGGGGTTGGACGTCGGAACCACCGGGGCCATCTGCTGGCTGGTTTCTTGGAGAAGGAGGGACTCTACATGATGAACTCCTTCTTTAAGAAACGCGAGCACAGAAAATGGACTTGGATGAGTCCCGACGGTGTAACTAAAAACGAGATCGACTTCATCATGTCGACGAAGAGACATATATTCAACGATGTTTCTGTGATCAGTACGGTTAAAACCGGAAGCGATCACCGCCTGGTAAGAGGCACGTTGAATATATGTCCTAAGCTAGAACGCTCGCGACTGATGAAGTCTACGCTCCGTCCTGCACTCCATCTCCAAAACCCCGAGAGCTTTCAGCTGGAACTCCAAAACCGTTTCGATTGCCTAGGCGATGATGTGGACGTATTCAACGACGGGTTTGTGGAAGCTGTCCATAGCGCTGGGTCTAAGTTTTTTAAGGCCCAACGGACAAATAAGACCAGAAAGCTCTCAGACTCCACTCAGAAACTAATGGAAAAAAGGAGTGAACTGGTTCTACAATCCTCAGTTGATGCGACTTTATACCGGCAGCTCAACAGACAGATCTCTAAGTCCCTCAAACGCGATATGCGCCAATTCCGTACCAAGTGCATAGAAGAAGCCATCGAGCGGAACAAGGGCTCTAAAGTTTTTGCAAGGGATCTGTCTGTTGGGCAAAGCCAGCTCGCCAAATTAAAGACTGAGGATGGTAGAATCGTCACATCCAGATCTGAGCTGTTGAGTGAGATAGAGGGTTTTTATGGACAGCTGTACACGTCAACTAGCAGACCCGAAGTTGATCTAGCGGAAGACCTCAGAGCTAGACTGACCCGACACTATACAGAAGACATCCCGGACATCAGCCTGTGCGAGATTAGAATGGCTCTTGAACAGCTCAAAAATAACAAGGCGCCTGGGGAGGACGGAATTACAGCTGAGCTTCTGAAGGCGGGTGGTAAACCGATCCTTACGGCCCTTCAGAAGTTGTTCAATTCCGTCTTACTGGAAGGGAGAACGCCAAAGGCATGGAACAGAGGTGTGGTGGTACTGTTCTTCAAAAAAGGTGACAACGCTTTATTGAAGAACTACCGACCCATCTCACTTCTGAGCCATGTCTATAAGCTGTTTTCAAGAGTCATTACGAATCGTCTTGCACGCAGGCTTGATGACTTCCAGCCTCCCGAACAAGCCGGTTTCCGAAGAGGCTTTAGTACCGTAGACCACATCCATACGCTTCGCCAGGTTATACAGAAGACCGAAGAATATAACCTGCCTCTCTGTTTAGCGTTTGTGGACTACGAGAAAGCCTTCGATTCGATCGAAACATGGGCAGTACTACAGTCTCTCCAACGGTGCCAAGTCGACTACCGCTATATCGAGGTGTTGAAGTGTTTGTACGAGAGCGCCACAATGTCAGTCCGACTCCAAGACCAGAGCTCGAAGCCTATTCTGCTGCAGCGGGGAGTTAGGCAAGGAGATGTCATCTCGCCTAAGCTGTTTACCGCTGCACTGGAGGATGTCTTTAAGACTCTGGACTGGAGAAGGCTGGGCATCAACATAAACGGCGAGTACCTCACTCACCTTCGATTCGCTGACGATATAGTAGTCTTGGCTGAGACCTTGGAGGACTTGAGTACTATGCTCGTTGACCTCAGTAAAGCCTCCGAGCGAGTTGGTCTTAGGATGAACATGGATAAGACGAAAATCATGTCAAATTCCCATGTAGCACCAACTCCCGTAATAATCGGAGACTTTACACTCGAAGTTGTAGACGAATATATATACCTAGGACAAACTATCCAGTTAGGTAGGTCCAACTTCGAGAAAGAGGTCAATCGTCGAATCCGACTCGGTTGGGCAGCGTTCGGGAAGCTACGACACATATTTTCGTCCAATATTCCGCAGTGTTTGAAGACGAAAGTCTTTAATCAGTGTGTGTTGCCAGTGATGACATACGGTACTGAAACGTGGCCGCTTACAATGGGCCTCATAAGAAGGCTCAAAGTCACCCAAAGGGCAATGGAGAGGGCTATGCTAGGAGTCTCTCTGCGTGATCGGATTAAAAATGAGACCATCCGCAGCAGAACCAAAGTAACCGAAATAGCTCTCCGAATCGCTAAACTCAAGTGGCAGTGGGCGGGGCACATTGCGCGTAGAACCGATGGCCGTTGGGGCGGGAAGGTTCTTGAGTGGCGGCCACGTACCGGAAGACGTAGCGTGGGTAGGCCCCCCACAAGGTGGACCGATGACCTGGTGAAGGTCGCAGGAGTCCACTGGATGCGGGTGGCGCAGGACCGGTCATTGTGGCAATCTTTGGGGGAGGCCTATGTTCAGCAGTGGACGTCTTTCGGCTGATGTGATGATGATGATGATGATACGGACATCTAACGAACTACTTACTGTTAATCCTATTTACACGTGGTTACTGCTACGATAACCATGCAGCAGGTAGGTATCTACATTAAAATGATTATTCGCGAAGTTTTGTCATCTGGCATCCTAAATTATTATTAATAACGTAAAACAAAAGACTAATGTTCTTAATGTTTTCTTTTTCAGTTATGCGAATACATGAAGCTTCACGATTATGCTCAAGGTTATTATTTAGTTATTGATCTCAACGACATGAACATCAAAGAAATAGTTTTCAACTTAAAATTAAGTGATTTCCGCAATATACTAACTGTGATCGTAGTAAGTATTCTCAACTTAGTATGTGTTTATTATGAGTACGTATTATGTAGGTACCATCGCCCAATACCCGTTTAGTTTGGGGACATGTATACTATATTTTGTGTTAGTTGTCCTCAATTCTTTTTATACATTACCTATTGAATTTGACGCATATTTTTAATAATTGTGACAATTTAACTGTATTTTATTTTTATAATCATATTATAAGATGCCTAACTCCAGAAGAGAAATGAGTAAAGATTATAAATTTAACTGATGTTGTAACTAATCAGTGAATGTTAATAATACATTGCCTTAATGGTTTTTATTATAAATAAAAATGTATATTTAGGTATGTAGGTACTTTTAGTAGCAAAGTACAGGGCACTGCAATGTCCAACTCGAATTTTCGGTTATATCCACTTAATCATTTTATTATTTTTCAGGAAGGCTACGGCATAAGAATTAAGGGCATATACATAATATCTCCATCTAAAATGATAGACATACTTGTGAAATTAGTAAAACAATTCATTAGTGCAAAAATTGCTCAACGAATCAATGTAGTAAAGTCACCTGAGTTGTTACACGAAGTCTTTCCTAAAAACTTGCTACCAGAAGATTTTGGCGGAGAGCAACAATCAATCATAGAACTCTTTGGTAATATTTTTTTATTGTATGATATAGGATAATATCTAATTGAAAGGTCCACGGAAAAAACTTGCCCAGTGCTTAAATAAATCAGACCAAATCCACACCTTATTCTGTTAAAAGTAAGGTGGTTTTTCCTTCTGTAATTTGATTAGACATGTTCTTTCCATGGACCCTTCAATTACATAATGTTTTATTGTAATTAGTAGGAATACTATATATTATTCCATGTTTCAGATGAAATTAATGAAGAACTTTCTTTGAAAAGCCATGTATCGCACATGACGGAAATGAGACAAGCATGTACCAATGAAACATTAAGGAAAGACAATAAATTCAATGATGAATATCTTGGATTACCTGGATCAATCGATATTTTAGGTGTAGATTAATCGAAATCTAATTTCCATTGATAACGTATTTGGGTGGGACTATTGTGTTTGTTTCTCAGATACCTACTTACATGTACAGTGGCGTTTAGAATTGCATATATTTTTTTAACCATTTGAAGACCACAGTCAAGGCAAAAGGTAGTCATATTATAGTAAATTTAATCACAAAATGTAATATTTTTTTCTCTTGTTTTTTTCTTAGTTATAGTAATAAGTAAAATGTTGCAACTAAAAAATCTCAGTCCTTTGAAATTGGTAACAATTCGTAAATAAAATACTTTACACAAATCATTCACCCTTCATATCGTTCACCCTGTAATAAATGTCTTAAGAGACATTAAAATAATGTATACCTATCCGTTGACTTTTCTTAACTTCTGATTTCTTATATCATAACTGTAGTATTACCTGCAACACAAGCAGTTACCTCTCTTAGCTTTTTCTAAGCTAGATGTTTTCAGGCAATAAAGTTATACAAAATTTGGAAAACAAATATTTCCCAATTGAAAGTCTTTCCTGCCTGTGTCCTAGATCCTGGCCAGTAACGAACGTAACGACCACACATAAACGATTCATCAAACTCATTAAAGTCGGTCAAAGCACAACTTCCCCAGCCATAAAAGAAAGAAATCTGAAGTTTTCGCCCCAAGAAAAGAAATAAGTTGGAAGCGTTTGTCCTAAGTTACTTAAAAACAGCGATATTTGTTGTAATTAATAGACCGCTTTGGCATTCGTGAGCCAATTTTTTTACTTAGGTAGTTAAGTATACTTAGTCTTGTGTTTTTATGTAGATTTGAAAATATTAACAATATTAGTTTTAAAAATTAGATAGCAGGCATATTATACAATTTTCTAAGAGTGTACAACAAAATACACAACCCTAATACATAGTAGGTAGGTACACACTCCCTACAGACTATTGTTCTGTGCTGTGTACCTACCAGATATTCACATAGACATGACATCTTGCGGATAGCAGCGGTATAGATCGTTTCACTCACAAAAATATGCGGATTTATTTATCAAAAATAACCTGTATTAACATTGATATTAAAATCCATATAAACAACGCTTCTTCGTGAATGAAACGGTCAATATACTTAACTAACGGCAACAACGGTGACAATGTAAAAACGTATTGCCTTTTGATTTATTCAGGCGCTTATTTCGATTATTTAATTAAAAATACAATATCCATTTAATTACAGTATTTCGAAAAAGTACGCTTAATTATATTTAAATCCCAGCTACCAATAATTTATCGTGCCATATGAATATTGAGTGTTAATAAGCAACAAGCAAAACCCTTACGTATATTGCTTCGGTCATAGCTTGGGCAGCACGAGAAGAATACGAGGCGAGTGTGGTGGAGTTTTATCAGCAGTTTATTGAGCGTGTTCCGATGTGCACATGAATAAACCAGGGGCCTTATTTCGTTTGATTTTTTTTTATCCAATAACGAATCCAAACTCTTACTTTTTATTTAAACATCTAGTCGAATAAGGCTTGTATTAACGTCCCTATAAAAGAAGCCCGTGCCTACCGCGACAATCTAAAATTTTAGTAACATCTATTTCTGTGATTAAAATACCTGCATGAGTGATAGAAAAGAATGCTTGAAATTAAAATGTTTGAAGTCTAACAGTACCTAGTTATTGTCTGCGTAAATTTTCTACGCCATAGTGATGCAAAAGAGAAGGATAGAGAATAATAACTAGCGTTTGTCGAACCAGCAAACGCGATTACCATGATCATGTCATGATAGATTGCACAGTGCACACATCCATTATGATACGAAAAATATGATTATATTGGGATTAAAATAAGCTTCTTAAAATAAATTTCTAAAATATTATCAAAGAAATAATTTCTGAAATCGAGCGGTAGGTACACTATATAATTATCATACATAGTTTGCAACATTTATTAAAAACAAAAGAAATGCTAACCGAAATCTAAAACTCCTATCAGTATCCAAGCAATTTCATAGGCTCTACTTTTAAGTCATAAACGCCGGTGGACCGGAAAATTCCCTCATAAAAATGTAGCAGAGCTGAATGCGTGAGGAACTGATCGAGACATAATAATGATGCTGATGGTGCATCTCTACGATAAGAGTAGGTACTTCGGTAGGTGTAGGTATATGTATTATCAACTAATCTGTTTTTACCTCACCAGAGATCTGTTCTGAGTTTTAACTACATGTTGATAACCGGTGACACATATTTTTATGCATCTTGATTATATTGTGTAGATATTTTTATTATTATGTATTTTAAGTACCGTAAACTGGGGTTACATTGATCAATTTTAAAGTTTAAACTTCAATATCTTCTAAAATTAGGCGTAAAAAAATCCAAAAATAAAATAATAACATCAATTTTTGTTATCTTTCTCGGTAAAAATTGAAACATTACTTTAAAAATGTATGAAGATAGAAAAATAAAACGTTGTGATCAAAGTTAAACTGACATTGGGGTTACTTTGATACCTTATGTTTTTTTTAGGGTGATTGAATGTAAACCCTTACAGGAGTAATTTCTCCTAAGAAAATAAATAATCCCTTCGCAGTATCAAAAGTTACAACAATTTACGTCGTTTT